>SKCR01029946.1:0-37703 GCA_019454045.1 Zanthoxylum bungeanum
TTGAGGTTGAAGAACGAAGAAACTTCCTAACAGACAGGATGTTGCTGCAATCTCTTCAGGTTATATCTCTCTTCTACATGGAGAACTAATCTCCTAGGCAAAGCTAAGGATGAACTCTTGTATTTAAGTTTTTATGTTCAAGTTGTTGATTCCTAAATACTCTTAAATATTTAATACAATTGATGTTTATTATTCTTTATCATCTTTCGATTTATGAATCCAGAAACTGTGTTTATTCAACTTGCATATAGATTCAGTCATGCTTCTTCTATGTATGATTTATGAACCCAGTTGTGACTGGTAAAGTTATTTTATGATTTGGTCTTCTGCTGTAGTATTGCCTGAGGGTATATTTTCGACGTTAGGGGGTCGTGACAGATTTGGTATCACAGCCTAGGGTTTTAGGTTCTGTAGACACATTTCATTAGATGAGGGTATTAAAGGGACAATTTTATGTTTGTAGGAAAATGTTTGGACGTGGCCGTGGTACTGGTACTCGGCTTGGGAGAGGGAGAGCTAGATGATTTTTGAGTATGTCGAGTATTGTATTGAGAAACCTCAGACTCAACATGTAGATCATGTACCGGATGTAGTTTTATCTGGTGTTCCACCGATTTTTGAGATTGGTGAAGGTTCTCAAACTATTCCTCCAGTAGTTTCGACAGCTGCCCCCACCAATATTCATGTAGCTGCACCTGACGATGCTCATGCAGTTATACCTAATGTGACCCATGTCGCTCCTTCAGTTCCCCTGACAATCCCAAACCTAGAAGATGTATTGGGGAGATTTATTGATGTTGTTGTACATATGGTTACCAGAAGACCAATGACTAATGTACCTTTAAGTAGCAGTGGTAATACGAGCAAGCTGGATCAGTTTCTTAATTTGAGGCCTCCACAGTTTCATGACTCGGCTGATCCCCTCGTTGTAGAAAAGTGGAAGGATGATATTGAGCAAATATTCAGCGTGTTAGACTTGACCGATCAAGAGAATGTTAGGTTTGCCGCTTTTATGATGAGAGGTGAAGCTGAGACCTGGTGGAAGCTCACTGAGATAGTACTGACAGATAGATTGAGATCACCTGATTATTGGAGAATTGATGGACCTAGAAGACCTCAATGTATCATGTGGGATATATTTGAGGAAGCTTTTAATGAGAAGTATTTTTCCTTATACCTATCTGGGTGAGCAGCGTTGTCTGTTTGAGCACATGGTTTAGGGACCGACAAGAGACAGTGATGAAGTATAAGAGGCGGATGATTTCCTTATCTCGCTACTATCCAGAGTTGATACGGCGTAAGGATGATAAGTGCGATAAATTCAAGGGTGGGCTGAGAGAGTAGATTAGATCGAGGATCTCGATTTTTGGAAATTGTCGTATACAGTATTGGTTGACAAGGCTATGATTGTAGAAAGTGACATCAAGATCAAGAGAGAGAATAGTGCAACTTTTCGAGAGAACAGAAAGAGGGCGCGAGATGAGGTTTCTGAGAAGAGACATGATAAATAAAATAGTAGACAGTATTCTCCGCAGCCGAGTCACAGCAGGTTACCACCCAGAGGCACACAGAATGCACCCCATAGATGACAGTTCCGTGTGGGTCGGACTGAGCAGGTCCATAGTATGGGCACAGTACCATCTGTTGATCGGAGTGCTCTAAGTGTAGCATATCGACCTACTGGTCCACGTCGGTGTTATAATTGGGGTCAAGATGATCATATCAGCCTGTAATGTACGAGAGAAAATAAGTGTTATGATTGTCAGTAGTTTGGATATTTAGCTAGAGATAGCCTCACTACTAGCGGATCTCGATGAGCTAAGCCGATAGCAGGATGTGGTAGAGGGACAGATTCCAGTGGTAGCAATTGATGAGGTTTGCGATTCCCGCAGAACAGAGACGGAGGAACTTCAAGTGGACCATATGGTGGTAGAGGACAGACATCTCAGACACATACTGTGTTGGGGTAGTTATGGAATCCCTAGGGTCGGATCGGTGCCCCAGACAGTAGAAATGGGTCTAACCCATGGATATCAAGTTTGGGTGTAATTTAAATCATTTAATGAATATTATATTCCATTACGAGTGTATAGGAAAAACCCGGGGCTGAATTGGAGTACGGAAGCTCCAAAACGAGCGAAAACAAAATTCCCACGCGCACTGTGCGCTGAACTATTTTTTTTTCTTTTGAAAGTTTTCATTTCCTTCAGCTTACATTCCAGTGTGCTGAAGGAATTAGGGTCTTTGACCCTAATTGCTTCCGGCTCTCCCTAAACACTTCAAAAACACCCAAAATTAATTTTTGATTTCAAAACCAACATTAACACATGTTATAGAATAAATATATCAGTTTTTTCAAAATATCAATATTTTTACAAAAATATAATTTATTCTAAATATGCATTTGCGTAAATTTTGAATCCAATACACAAACCAATTTAGAATCCCAATAATAAATGTCTCGTGAACAATTATAGGTCACCCAAAGGTGGTCAAGTGATTCTAGAATGGTAATCATAGCTCTAAGCTTTAATCTAGAGTTCCAAACTCCCATTAATTGTTACATGTCCAACAAGAACATATTTGACCTAATTACAAACATGTTGTGTTTATACTTCTAAAGTATCCAACACAATTGATTAGCCTTATTCAACATTAAGCTATGTGATCATGCATCTAATAAACAAATAAACATAGCTTAGGAGAAGATCAAACATTACCTAGTAAGCTTGATGCAAGATCCAATCTACTTCCCTTTGTTGAAATTGTTGGAGAACCTCCAAGGTGTGCAAGCTTGACTTCAAGATCCAATCTTGTTTCCAATACTTCCAAGCTTCACTTCAAGATCCAATCTTGATATCTCCTAGATGAAATGTTGTAGAGGTCTCACAAGCTTCTCTAAACACTTCTCTAAATTAGGATAATCTCTCAATAATTTGCTTGTATTTGTACTTGTAATTAAAATCTTCCTAAATCTTGTTATTTATAGCAAAACTTATGCAATTTTTCATTAATAAAAGTTGTAATCAACTTTTAAGTGGGCTTAATATAATTTGTCCAAATTGTATAATTAGGTGTGACTAATCTCTATTGTCTCCCACTTAGATTTAATCCAATTAAATCAAGCCAATGATTAGGAAATGGATTAGTTAAATATTTTCCACCTTGATTTAATCCAATTAAATCAAGCCAAACCACATATTATTACATACTTACAATTACCATAATATCCTCAAATGGTAGAGATAATTATGATTTACAATTAAACCCTTGTGTAATTATTGAATTAATCCAATTAGTTCAAAGTAAATAATCAATGTTATCCAATAACATTAGATTATCTTAGTTGATAATTATATTATCGAATATTATTTTATCAAAATTAAATGGCTACCCAAGTGCTCAACGAGTACACTTCATATTGGGACTCTCTAAGTTCAGACATGTTCGTCATATAACCCTAGCTAATATGTACGCAATTCGGCCAGCTCCGAATTCGCGAAGAACACGAACGACCTTTCTGAACTATACAAGTCGAGGTCATCACATATGTTTAACAATCCCTCATTCGTAGGCTATCCGAGTTGTGCTTAGGAAATATAGAATATACCGTCAAGTTTCTGAGATGCACATCTCATGTCGACATGTCCACGATTCTTCATAACTGATGCGATCCACCCTAGGTGATCGACTTTAGCCAAATATTTAAGAATCGTGACTTTACTCACATGGATACGTAAACCCCTTATGGTACACATACGGGCCGACGGATCCTATTTTGCTTCACATTTGATTATTGAGTGCATCAGTCCACACCCAACGACCATCTAGATGCCAGACCATGAAAGGTTTCTAACATACATGGCATCTAAGTTTGGAGGATCTCACACAAAATCAATGTTATCCTATAGTCAAAGGATTACATATGCTACTCGACTCGAGGAGATTCCTATTGACGGTGGTGTGTACTTCCAACTATTAGGAATCACCTATGAGTCATTCAGTATTCGCTCCAACGAATACCCACATGTCTATACGAGTTTCCAAAACTCATGGTACATCACATTAAACCATTGGAACTCCAATTCCAATATACGACATGTGCTAATCTTCTAGGTTATAAGAATTCGACCGTATTCCAAAAGCAACGACTAGGAATATTTACTTTAAGAATAGTTTACACCTAGTGTCAAAATTATTCTAAGGTCGATGTCATTCTTAGCATATCTATACATCAATCTAATACGCATAATGACAATACCATTAATGAGGTATGAAATGAAAAATATAGTTATTTTATTAATAAATAATAAAAAATACAAATCGGATTGGCACTCCAAGCACCAACTCCATCAAACTCCCACTTGCTTAGTGCCAATCTGGATGGTACCGTAGTCACATCTCCTCTACATGTTTATCGAATAACTTAGGAGGTAAGGCCTTTGTAAGCGGGTCTTCTATGTTGTCTTGTCCATGAACCTTCAAGACCACCATGTCTTTTCGTTCAATAATCTCTCTAATTACGCGGGATTTTCTTTCCACGTGTTTAGACTTAGAATGCGCCCTCGGCTTCTTAGCCTGCGTGATGACTCTGTTATTATCATAGTACAATGGGATCGAATCCGTAATACTGGGCACAACGCCAAGTTTTATGATAAAATTTCTAATCCAAACAGCTTCTTTAGCAGATTCTAAAGCCGCTATAAATTCTGCCTCAGTAGTGGAATCAGCTGTTGAGCCTTGCTTTGAATAATGCCAACTAATTGCACCGCCATTAAGGGTAAATATGTATCCTAATGTAGATTTTCTATCATCTGGATCTCCCTGGAAGTCGGAGTCTGTATAACCCTTAACTTATAGCTCATTTTATCCATATATCATAAACTTATCATTGGTGCCTTTAAGATATTTTAGGATATAATTCAAGGTTGTCCAATGATCATTACCTGGATCAGATTGATATCGGCTGGTCACACTTATGTCAGGCCTAGTACATAACATACATTATGCTTCCAATACAAGAAGCATATGGCAAGTTAGACATCCTAACTCTCTCTTCCTCAGTTTGAGGTGCCATTTTCTTCGAAAGATGTATGCCGTATCGGAAAGGTACATTTTCTACCTTGCAGTTGGTAAAATTGTACCTTTCCAACATCTTATCTATGTACGTCGATTGTGACAACCCTATAAGCTTCCTAACTCTATCTCGGTAGAGCCTTGTACCTTGTATATAGAAAGTTTCACCTATATCCTTCATGGAGAAGTTCTTACAAAGGTAGGCTTTCATATTTTGCATCATCCTTATATCATTTCCTATGATAAAGATGTCATCTACATACAAGACTAAGAAAACTATCATGCTCCCACTAACTTTCTTATAAACACATGGTTCTTCCTCGTTCTTGATGAATCCAGATAATCTATTTATCTCATCAAAATGACGATTCCAACTTCGGGATGCCTGTTTAAGCCCATAAATAGACTTTTGGAGATTACAAACCAAGTTTGAAGTCTTGCTGGATACGAAACCCTCTGGTTATTCCATATAGATATCCTCTTCAAGGAATCCATTTAGGAAAACGGTTTTCACATCCATCTGACATATCTCAAAGTCATGATATGTAGCAATGGCTAAAATAATCCTAATGGATTTTAGCATGGCTACTGGTGAAAAATTTTCCTCATAGTCAATCCCAGGACGTTGAGTGTAACCTTTCGCTACCAGTCGGGCCTTAAAGGTTTCCACCTTTCTATCGGGCCCTCGCTTCCTTTTGTAAACCCATTTACAGCCAATAGGTTTAACTCCTTCAGAAAGTTCAACTAAGTCCCAGACTTGATTGGCATGCATTGAATCCATTTCGGATTTCATGGCTTCCTGCCATTTTCCTGAATCGATATCCAATATTACTTCCTTATACGTAGTCGGATCTGTTTCCTCCAATAGGAGAACATGAATGCTCATATCATATGTTAAAAACAGTCTCTCAGAAGGCCTTGATATTCTATTCGACTTACGTAGAACCTATGTTGTAGATCCTTCACCTAGTTGGATCTCTGGTTCCATCTCAGGTTCCTTAATATTAGGATCAAACTCATCAAGTTTAATCTCTCTACAATTTGCACTTTCTCTCAAAAATCACTTTTCAAGAACAGTTACAAAGCTAACAATAAATACATTTCGTTGTTCATAATCATAGAATTGATATCCCATGGATTTATTAGGATATACAAAGAACCTGCATTTATATCGTATAGGTGCTAGTTTATCCCGCTGCGTAATTCTAACGTATGCAGGACAACCCCAAATCTTTAAATGTCTAAGACTTGGATTTCTACCGAACCATATCTGATAGGGGGTCGTAGAAATAGCTTTCGATGGAACCCTATTAAGTATGTAGGCAGCTGTTTGTAAACCATAACCCCAAAGGTAATAAGGAAGATCTTTATAGCTCATCATGGATCACACCATATTCAATAAAGTACAATTTTTTCGCTCAGACACTCCATTGTGTTGAGGTGTTCTTGGTGGGCTATATTCGGCGAGAATTCCATTCTCCCTTAAATAATTTCCGAATTCTTCACTCATGTATTCACTGCCTTGATCTGATCTAAAGCATTTGATGAATTTACTGGTTTGTTTTTCTACTTCGTTTCGGAATATTTTGAACTTATCAAATATTTCCGACTTATGTTTCATCAGATATACATATCCATATCTAGACTTGTCATCTGTGAAATTTAAAAAGTATGTTGAACCATCATGAGCGGCATGATTTAATGGACCACACACATCACTGTGTATTAGCTCCAGTAAATCTCTAGCACGATGTCCAACACCTTGATATGAGACCTTTGTCATCTTTTCTTGGATACATGACTCACAAATCGGATAAGGATCTAAGGTAAGATTTTCCATCAAACCATCTTTTACCAATTTGGATAGACGTCTAACACCTATGTGGCCCAATCTCATATGCCATAATTCAGTACTATTTAATTCAGACTTCCTACTTGTATTTTTCTCTATATTAAAGACATATTTACATGTTTCCAAAACATAATGACCGTTTGATAAAGAACATTCACATTTCAATAAATTTTCTTTATCATTAAACATAAAGTTTCATCCTTAATGTCTATTTTATATCCCTATTTATCTAATATTGGCAGTGATATTATTTTTCTGATAATTGAGGGAACATAATAACAGTCATGCAAATCTAATTTACATCCATTTAGGAGATCTAGAACAACTATTCATATGGCCTTGACACCCAATATCTCGCCATTGCCAACTCTAAGCTGGATCTCCCATTTATTCAGCCTTCTTTTAACCCTCATTTCCTGCAGGGAATTAAAAATATGAGTATGACTGCCAGTGTCTAACACCCATCCATTATTTTCATCTAACACTAATGAGATGTCAATAATTGGAAAAATACAAAGCTTACTTGAGGGTCCTACTTTTTCTTTAAGTTCTGAATAGTCCTTCTTCCACTGTCCAGACTTCTTGCATTATAGACATTGATCACGAGCTACTTTCGGTTTTGCGCCTTTGCGCTTCTTGGAGTTTTTTTTGATATCTTCTTCTTCCCCATATTTATTTTCTTTGACTTCCCAGAAGTCTTTAAAGAGCCAGCTCCACCATGGAGATACTGTATGGGGTTGCCTTTCTTCAAATCTTACTCCGTCGTGCATAGTATGTTATGAAGTTCTTCGTATGTGGCTTGGATCGAATGCATATGGAAATTTAATACAAAGCCAGTATAAGAACCAGGCAAAGAAGACAAAATCAAATTACGGCCCAGCCGTTCATCAAACACAATGCCCTGTCGTTCCAGATATCGAATATGGTCTATCATGTTCAAAACATGGGTGCTGACAGCTCCTCCCTCCTTGAGTTCAGCATGGAACAATTCCTTAGTGTTGGACAATTATGACCCATAGCGTCACTATTTGTACAGATCATGGTGTTGTTGTACAAATTAACTATGTGACAAAGGAGATTGCTCTCTTATCATTTGTGATTAGATCACCTTAGATGTATAAATGATGAGAGGTCCCTATGATTTGTTCCTGGACGGAGAATGATATGAGACAGTATCATTCCACGTATGATAAATCATTAAATATCCCTAGTCAGAGTTTTATCGAGATTGGTCATCGATAAATACGTAAAAGACTAGTATTGCACTTGTGCGCGTTGTGAGGGCACAACGGCATAGTTCTCATATATTTGGGTATTGGATACTCATGCAAGTGTAATAGGAGGTTGTGTTTCACCGATGGTACGGGAAACAGCTTCGCTCTGGATAGACCCCCTCGGAATCCCATTGGTAGTATGACTGTGTGTCTATGGGAGTCCGACATCAGGGTAGGTGTATTTAGTCTTAACCTGAGACTTGCACCGCTAATACTTACGACAATCAATATACTTTGGTTGAGGTCGTCCAGGGCTTTAACTGGTTCTGTGTACGCCAATAGTGGGTATATTGAGAATCGTAGAGTATTGGGTGTGATGTCAAGACGGAAGTATCACTCCAGTCATAGTGGAGATGATGTCACGTAGGATACGGTATTAGTGCTCTTAAGTGCTGCGCGGCCATCGGGATATTATGACTAGGTCATGTATATCCGTTTATAGAGACTAGTTACCAGACATCCGACGTGTGCTTCGTACGGGGCAGACACAACTCCAGCCCAAGGCCTAGCACGTGACCATCCGATACTAGATCGATATGCACTATACGATGTATACTACGCCTAATACAGATCATTCATTCCTGTAAGGATATTTCCGGAGAATTGGGTAGGCATGGCGCTTTGCTAGAGGCCAACCATGTCTTGTGAATCGGTAAAACGTAGTACTTGGTACTTACGTGTTCGGATAGTCCGACGACCGTATTTACTGCCAAAATATCCGGGGATCTCATGGGTCACTTCCCAATGATTCACCGATGATGTATGACTCGCACTTTAATTAATTTGGGATTATTTCGATGAGAGAGAAAATTAATCTGGGATTAATTACGGAGATATTTTATCTGGGATAAAATATCGTCTAAAGAGATAGAACGTGATTAATTTGGAATTAATCGGTAAAATAAATTTAATAGTTAAATTTGATTTTTCTATTTAATTTATTCGAATGGGCTAAAATTAATATATCGGATATATTAATATGAATTGGATTTCATTACGAAATTAAAGTCAGACTTTAATGCGAACGAACGAATTAATTTAGAATTAATTCGAAAACGACATTCGTAATATATTTGCGAGGCATCGATATTTAAATAAATTAGATTTAATTATTTAACGACGGAAGTTCGTTTAATCGGATTAAACGGAACCGAGCTACGGCAAATATTCATAGAGATATTTAAATTTTGAATTCAAATATGTGGGGCCCATGTGTGGTAGGTGTACCTACCACCCAACTACCTTGTTTTGCTTTTTGAAAAACCATTTACCCACACCTACCAAGTTTAGGGTAAAAGTGAAATGGTTTTACCAAAAGGTGAATAACAAAAGAGCTCTCTACACTTTGGTAACTTAATAATTATTCATTAGATGAAAATTTAAAACCCTAGACAACTCTCTCTCTCTCCCATCTCCTTTCTATCTCACGCCCAAATGAAGGGCTGATCACTGCCTGAAAATGGCGTGAATGAGGGAGGATGTTTGAAGGTTTTGTGACCAAATCCAAGTGCTAGCACACTCCTTAGAGGCATACGAAGGTGTTAGGGAAACCCACCCATGAGCCGGGAATCGTTTGACGCAAGTTTGAGGCTCAAATTCATGAAGCAAAACTAAAACAGTGGGCAGAAAAATCTGCACTGTTTGGGCGTCACTTTGAAGGGGAGAAAATTATTTTTTTGCCTCTTCAATCGTCTCAACCGATCGATGTGAGTATTCCGCTATCTCCTTTGATGTATTCACACTTGTTTATCATGCTTGTTATGATCTTGGGACCTAAAAAGAAACCAACACTTAGACCTTCGATAAAGTTTCATCTCTTGATTTGGCTCGAACAACTCCTTAAGTGTTCGTATGATGCTCCAAGCATCTGGTACTTCAATGTACTGTCTCAGTAAATCTGGAATCATCGATCCCAAGACGTAGGATTTCACCTTCAGTTTATCATCATTCCATCTATCAAAAGTTTATCGCTCTTCTGGAGTGGACTCAGGATCGATATCAATAGGCAGTGGATTGATAGTGACATAAGTCAACTTTTCATACTCCAAGACAAGGCGTATGTTCATTTCCCATTTGAAATAGTTCTCGACTCCTTTTAGCTTATTGGAATCCAAAATTTTCATCAATGGATTAGTGGCAGTGATGAGTGGTAATTATATCACTATTTCCCACTCATTTAACTTAATATTTTGTATATTTTCGTGAGTTATGTGAATATTTTGATGTGTTTTGTGTTATTTTGTATATAAATAAAGTTTCAGGACTCTCTGGAGGTGATTTGGGGCAAAAATAGTGAAAAACGGACAAAAGGGCATTTTCGTAATTTTATGCGTCGCAACGCCTAACATGCACTGCTCCATGCTAACGTGCGCGGGGTCCACATGTCATAATCTGAGAAGATTGACTTTGCTATTGTGTGTTTGCTAATGTGTGTCGTGCCACGTGTCACCATCACAGCCGATCAGCTAACGTGCGTTGTGCCACGTGTCATCATCCTAAGGTGCCGACAATCGCCATCGCCATATGTCGCCACGTGTCACTCCACGTCAGTGCCACTTCATCATCCACATCACCGGTTGATCGAGTCAACATGCCACGTCACCGCCATGTCATCATCATCCAATCACAGCGTACCACGTGTCATCATTCTATGGTGCCAACAATCACTATCGCCATATGTTGCCATGTCAGCGCCATGTCATCGCCACATCAGCATAATCATTGAGTTGCCAGCCGCCTTGCCACGTGTCATCTTATCACCTTATACATAATGCCACGTGGCAGATAAGAATCTGAAGCCGACGAACCAGAAGTTGACACGTCGCGCGTCGCGACGCGTAAAGCCTTTCGCGTCGCGACGCGCGAGTCCTACTGAGGTCTATAAATAGAGCTTGAGGTTTCTGTTTTAGATGTATCTTCTCTCTGAATTCTCTGATGTAAATAAAGGGAGTTTTCTATCTAGTTTATTTTAATTTCAGTTTTGTATTTAATTTTAATTACGTTCTGTAATAATAATAATTTACTTTCTTTACTTTTTCAGTTCTTACTATTCAACATGAGGAGGTAACTTCCCCCTGCTAGAGTGAAAGGAAAAATTTTTATTACTGATACTTAGATTAATCTCCATTAAATATAATCTATTCACTATTTAAAATTTGACTTAATGAGGATACCGCTATATTGGTCGGTTGGTAATTCATTTTAAACTTGTTTAAACCTGACTAAACAAGGATACCGCCAGATTGGTCGGTTGGTAATTAAATATTCTTACCGCCTATATGGCAGGTTCATGGACAAATTTTGATACCGCCTTTATGGCTGGTCAAACTTAATTTGACTTAATCAGGTTACCGCCTATATGGCTGATTGGTAAAATCATCACAAGTTAATATATTATATTAAGTGGGATATCTAAATTAGTAGTGATAAAAGTGGATCATTTTACTATAACATTTTCTTTTATTGTAATTTTCTTTATTTACTTTCCAGCATTTACTTTTCAGTATTTTACTTTATGTCTTTTACTTTTAAGTTTTTACTAGCCCTAGTTATGTGTCGTAACTAAGTTAGTTATCTAGGGTTGTGATGAATTCTAATATCAACGGTTTTAAGGGGTTTTTTATAGTTTGGGTAATTTAAAGGTTATTTACTAAGTGTTAAGCTTAATGCGTCTTGTTAATTGGCCACTAATAAGATTGATCTGGTAAATCTAAAATAAACTTGACAAATGAATTTTAGGTTTCAGCCTTTGACTTAATAGCCCAGGATCTTCTTTGAGGATAGATAATCCTTTAATAGATTTCATTACAGGATAGACATATACCTGTCGAGCGGGGGTAGCCATAATTGGAACTTAAACTTAATGAATCCAGGTAATTTGGTTGACATAGACATATGGTTCAATTTGGTTATACTGGGTATTTTCATCTGACCATCGACAGAGTCTTTTGCATAATTTCGTGTTCCAGGTTAGTAAACCGATTTATTACACAAACATGAAATAACTGCTTCATCTTTTAAAAGATATAGAAAGATTCACAACCCTAGATGGTTTCCTAATATTGATTTTCTTAAACCTATTTTGCGTAATTTTATTCACTTGTTTTTAAATTTAAAATCATCACCATTTCAAATCAATCAATCAACCTGTTAGATACTAGTAATCATTTGACCTCATAAAATTAATAGATTAGGTATTAAGTCCTCGTGGGATCGATACCTTTTATACTACTTGAACGATACGTGCGCTTGCGTTATACTCGTGTGATTACGCACCGGTCAAGTTTTTGGCGCCGTTTCCGGGGATTATTTATCTTTCACTATTAGTTTTGGGGTTAGATACGTTACTTGTATCTAATTTCTTTTTATTTATTGTTTTTGTTTTCTTGTGTTTCAGGTTCTCAGAAGCTACATGAGACGAACCATAAGCTTTGAACTCCGACCGCTTGACCCAGAAATTGAAAGAACCATCAGACAGTTGAGAAGGGAAATGCGAGAAGGCCAATAAGATTTAGTCAACATGGAACCTGAACCTTTGGAGGTTGCACCACCAATACCCATTCGAGACAGAACCATTTCAGTGGTCGATAGTTTTATTTCCTGTATTGTACTTCCTCATTTACCAGCAAATGCATGTGACATCAAACATCCATTCAGATGATTCAGCAGTCAGTGCAGTTTGGGGGAAAAGCAACTGAAGATCCTAATACCCACATTAGCAACTTCCTGGAAGTTTGCGGCACTTTCAATTACAATCGAGAAGCTGAAGAAGCAATGAGACTGTGAGTTTTTCCATACTCCTTGAAGGACAGAGCTAAAGCTTGGCTACATTCACTACCAGCAGGTTCCATCACAACTTGGAACACTTTAGCCACCAAATTTCTTGCAAAGTACTTTCCACCAGCCAGAACTGGAAAGCTGAGGAATGACATCACATCCTTTGTGAAACAAGACTCGGAAAGTCTCTACGAAGCTTGGGAAAGGTACAAAGATTTGCTCCAGAAATGTCCTCACCATGAGATTCCAAAATGGCTACAAGTCCAAACTTTCTATAATGGACTTTCTGGACTAATGAGAACCACAATCGATGCTGCTGCTGGAGGAGCTTTAATGGTAAAATGAGAAGATCAAGCCTGGGACCTAATCGAAGAAATGGTCAACAACAATTCCTTGTGGCCAACAAAAATGAGCATGATCCAAAGAATTGCATGAATTTATGAAAGTGGAGCCAATACAGCAGTCAACGCCAAGCTGGATCAGATATGCAAATTTATGGAGACTATTACCACTGGATCCACAAGTTCACCATATGGAGGAGCACCAGAACCAAACCAACTTGAAGAGACGGTGAATTATGTCAACAATTTCAACAGACATGGGAACAATCCATATTCCAACACCTACAACCCAGGTTGGAGGAATCATTCGAATTTTTCATGGAGCAACAATTCAGGGCAAAAGAACAATCCACCACCTGGATTCCAACAGCAGAACTATCCACCACCTGGATTCCAGCAACAGAACAAAGGCCAGGAACAAGCAAATGAACCAGGAATAGCAGAAGTGCTGGCTCAGTTAAAAAAAGTACGATGCTATATTTCAAAGCCAATCTGCTTCCATCAAAGCACTGGAGAAATCAAATCGGAAACCTGGCCAATGTTCAGAGTTACAGACCGCCAGGTAATCTTCCCAGCAACACAGAACCAAATCCAAGGAACCGAGGGAATGAGCAATGTCAAGCCATCACCTTGAAAAGTGGTACTGAGATCAACAACGATGTTGGAATCAAGGCAACAATTGAGGAAGTTCCAAAATATGCAGTTCCACAGATGAAGGAAAAAGAAGCAAAGGAAAAAGAAAAAGATCAAATCACTCCACCTCCACCTTTTCCACAACGACTTCAGAAAAACAAACTGGACAAGCAGTTTGCTCGATTCCTGGAGGTGTTCAAAAAGCTTCACATCAACATTCCATTTGCAGAAGCCTTGGAAGAAATTCCTAGCTATATAAAATTCATGAAAGACATTCTTTCACGAAAACAGAGATTGGGAGATTACGAGACAATAGCATTGACGGAAGAATGCAGTGTCATCATTCAAAGGAAACTTCCCCCAAAGTTGAAAGATCCTGGCAGTTTCACTGTCCCATGAACCATTGGAGAACACTATATTGGTAAGGCTTTATGTGACTTAGGTGCAAGTGTTAATTTGATGCTTTTTTCTATTTACAGGAAACTGCAAATTGGAGAAGCAATGCCTACCTCAGTCTCACTACAACTTGCTGATCGAACACTCGCATTTCCAAGAGGAGTTGTTGAAGATGTGCTGGTCAAAGTCGACAAACTCATTCTCCCAGCAGATTTCATTATCCTTGACATGGAAGAAGACAAAGATGTGTCTATCATCCTTGGAAGACCATTCTTGGCGACAAGACGAACTGTGATTGATGTACAAAAATGAGAACTAACTATGAAATTTCAGGACCAAGAAGTTACTTTCAATGTTTTCAAAGCCATGAAATTCACGAGCGATGAAAAGAAAGAAGAATGTTTCAGAATTGATGTTGTTGATAGTATCGTTTAGGATACTGATACAACCCCCACGGACAAACTTGAAGCTTGCATCACCAACATGACTGACAGCGAGCTAGATACTGAAATCCTGGAATGTATCAACTACCTTGACAAACCATTCCGATTCAAATCGACACCACAAGTGGAAAGCCTGGAACTGTCAAAGAAAGATCGAATCAAGCCTTCGATTGAAGAACCACCACAGCTGGAGCTGAAGTTACTACCAAGCCATCTCAGGAATGCATTTCTTGGAAACTCTTCGGAATTACCTGTTATTATTTCTTCTTCACTAACATTGGAGCAGGAAGAAAAGTTACTGAGAGTATTACGAGAGTACAAAAGAGCCATTGGCTGGACTACAGCAGACATTCGAGGCATTAGTCCATCATTTTGTATGCACAAGATCCTGATGAACGATGAGTACAAACCCACAGTGGAGCATCAACGGAGACTCAATCCAATCATGAAGGAAGTCGTGAAGAAAGAAATCATCAAATTGTTGGATACTGGCATCATTTACCCCATCTCAGACAGCACTTGGGTGAGTCCTATGCAGTGTGTGCCAAAGAAAGAATGAATCATTGTAGTCACAAATGAAAAGAACGAGCTAATTCCAACAAGAACAGTGACTGGATGGAGAGTATGCATGGACTACCGAAAGCTGAACAAAGCAACACGGAAGGACCATTTTCCGCTACCATTCATTGATCAGATGTTGGACAGACTGGCAAGACATGACTTCTATTGCTTTCTGGACAGATATTCAGGGTACAATCAGATTGCTATCGCCCCAGAAGATCAGGAGAAAACCATTTTTACATGTCCGTATGGTACTTTTGCTTTTCGCAGGATGCCATTTGGATTATGTAATGCCCTTGTCAATTTTTAGTGTTGCATGATGGCCATCTTCTTAGACATGCTGGAGTAGAGTATGGAGGTATTCATGGATGATTTTTCTGTGTTTGGAGACTTTTTTTACCACTGCTTGCAAAATCTGGAACAGGTATTACAAAGATGCGAAGATACAAACCCGGTACTCAACTGGAAGAAATGCCACTTCATGGTGCAGGAAGGCATTGTTCTTGGACACCGAATCTCACAAAAGGGAATCGAGGTAGACAAAGCAAAGATTGAAACAATTGAAAAACTACCTCCGCTGACATCAGTCAAAGGGATTCGGAGCTTTCTCGGACATGCAGGTTTTTATAGGAGATTTATCAAAGACTTTTCCAAGATTGCTAAACCTCTATGCAATCTTCTGGAGAAGGATGTGCCTTTCAACTTCACCAAAGAATGCCATGAAGCTTTTGAGATCTTAAAAAAAAAGCTGGTCTCTGCCCCCATCATTGTAGCACCAGACTGGACCCTTCCATTTGAGGTGATGTGTGATGCTAGTGATTTTACTATAGGTGCAGTTTTGGGACAACGCAAAGCAAAGATTTTCCACACCATTTACTACTCTATCAGAACTTTGAATGAAGCTCAACTCAACTACACAACCACTGAAAAGGAGTTGCTCGTAGTTGTGTACGCTTTTGACAAATTCTGCTCCTATTTGCTGGGTCATAAAGTGGTGGTCTACACAGATCATTCGGCAATCAAATACTTGATCACGAAGAAAGATGCCAAACCCAGATTGATCCGTTGGATACTTCTTCTGCAAGAATTTGATGTGGAGATCAAAGACACTAAAGGGACAGAAAACCAGGTGGCATATCATTTGTCGAGGCTCGAGAATGGAGAAACAGCTGGCAAAGAACTAACAATCAAAGAAACTTTTCTAGATAAATAGCTGTTTGCCATGAAACAGCAGGATGTCCATTGGTATGCTGACTATGTCAACTACATAGTTTTGGGAAAATGGCCGTTGGAATGGACAACTCAGCAAAGAAAAAAGTTCTTCAAAGAAGTCAAGCACTATGTCTGGGATGAGCCGTACCTGTTCAAATGATGTGCTGATCAATTAATGAGGCGTTGTGTTCCACATGAGGAAGTCAACAGTGTTTTGCAACACTATCATTCATCACCATATGGCGGACACTTCAGCGGGAATAAAACTACAGTAAAAGTCATACAATCAAGTTTATTCTGGCCCACTCTTTTTAAAGATGCTTATCTTTGTTTCTCTTCAATGTGACAGGTGCCAGAGAACGGGGAATATTTCGAGGAGAAAAGAAGGACCGTTGCAAAATATTATGGAAGTGGAGATATTCGATGTGTTGGGTATAGATTTCATGGGACCTTTTGTTCCATCATTCGGAAACCTGTACATCCTGGTTGCTGTAGACTACGTCTCCAAAAGGGTTGAAGCAATTGCACTACCATCCAATGATTCAAAATTGGTGATCAAATTCTTGAAAAAGAACATTTTCACTCGGTCCGGAACACCTTGGGCAATTATCAGTGATGGTGGCACATTTGTGCAACAGATACTTTGATGCACTCCTATCCAAATACGGAGTTACTCACAAGGTTGCAACTGCTTATCATCCACAGTCAAATGGACAGGTTGAAGTTTCAAACAGAGAAATCAAAAGAATCTTGGAGAGAACAGTTGGATCAACAAGGAAGGACTGGTCTGCAAAACTTGATGACACATTATGGGCCTATCGGACAACTTACAAGATACCCATTGGTATGTCCCCATATCGATTGGTGTTTGGGAAAGCATGTCATCTGCCATTTGAGCTTGAACATAAGGCGTATTAGGCACTGAGGAAGTTGAATCTTGATCCACAAGCTGCAGGAGAGAAAAGACTTCACCAACTTAACGAATTGGAGGAATTTCACTTACAGGCTTATGCGAATGCTAGATTGTACAAAGAAAAGACCAAGAAATGGCATGATCAAAAAATAGTGCACAGATAGTTGGAACCAAGGCAGCAAGTGTTGTTATACAACTCAATGTTGAAACTTTTCCCTGGAAAGTTGAAATCAAGGTGGTCAGGTCCTTTTGTGATCACTCAGGTTTTACCATATGGAGCTGTTGAGTTACTGGATCCCAACACCAATGAAACATTCAAGGTTAATAGTCAGCTTGTCAAGCACTACTGGGGAGAATCATTTGAACAACAAAAAGAAAGTGTCACACTTTCAGATCTAGCCTAACGTTCGAGAAGTCACGTCTAGCTGACGACGTTAAACTTAGCGCTCGCAGGGAGGTAACCCATGCAATTTTTGTATATATTGTGATTTGGTGTGATTTCATTTTGTGTGTTTAGTTTTCGCAGGTTAATTCATTTCAGGATGGAATAAGCTCTCGTAAATCTTCACAAGCAATTTCCTTCTCTCCCTCAAAAATCTCTGATGAAAGTTTACAAAGCTCACCTGGAACGGATGAGACTACTAACAATCCATGGTGTTCCTAATGACATTCATTGGGTAATTGAAGCACGGGTCCGATTGGCAGGTGAGTCTTCTGAATCTTTTATTTCACATCTGCCTGGTTTTGGAAGAAGCACCTATGCAAATAAACTTAGAGCTAAGCAAATGGGTGTTTGTTACAAATGTGCACGCTGAAATTGCAATACTCATTGTCGTTCTTTAGGAATGGTGTCTGATAATCGCGAAGACAAAATTAAATTCATTAGGGATGGCTTGAGTAAGGAGTCTGTAGATGATATATCTTCAACTCTTGAGACGCATCCCAGTGGATATGTTCATATAGCCATTCGCAAATTACATACATAATTCCAAAAAGAAATAGAACAGTTAAGTCTCGGGAATCTGACTCAAAAAGACCTTGTTTGCCAATTTATAAGAAAATTGGATGGGAAGCTTGTCCTTGACGCATATGCGTCAATTAAGTCGTAAATATTTGTAGATATTATATCTCTTTGTCTTTTCCTAATAATTGTAATTTGTTTTGTTGTTTTCTTTTATTTTCTCCGACAGGATCCAGACCTTTTTGACTATCACGATTTATTTTACTGTTAACTAATAATTGTCATTTGGTAGGTACTAGTGCTATTATTTTACTCACCTTTTTCAGGTGTTATAAATTCAACTCATCATTGCATTTTTGAAGACATCCAGAGTAAAACATGGAAGCCACTTCAAGAAGACGAGTTGAAAACATCTGTGTGTTTTACGGTACTAGTGTTGGTGTTAAGCCACAATACGTAGAAGCAGGATAGGAATTGGGTCGAGTCTTAGCTGCAAGGAATATGCACTTAGTATATGGCGGAGGCAATCTTGGACTAATGGGGATCGTTTCAAAGGCCGTACATGAAGGAGGCATTCACGTTTTGGGAATCATCTCAAAACCTTTGGCAGAGACAAATCTTATTGAACCATAAAACGGAGAGGAACTTATCGTGCCAGGTATGTCTAAATGATTGGTAGAAATGATTAACCGTGCTGATGCTTTTATTGTTTTGCCAGGTGGCTTGGGTACATTGGAGAAAATTTTTACAGTGTTATCTTGGGCGAATCTAAACATAAACCAGAAACCGCTTGGACTGTACAACATTGAAGGATTTTATGATTTTCTTTGTGTGTTTCTTAATGATGCCCGGAGAAATGGGTTCGTGTCAAAACCTTTAAAAGAACTCCTCTTCATTACCAGAACTGCTCCGGATCTAATTGACCAATTCTTAGCCTATGAACCACAAATTGACCCTATCATTTCAAAGATAAATTGGTCCGAGGACGATCGTGGTAAGAGGGGTCGGATTAATCTGGATCTTAACCTTTAACTTTTCGTGTAGAATTTCAGTTAACCAGGTACTATCTTCTAAACTTTTCTTCTATTGTTTAAGACATTGAGGACAATGTCTCATTTAGGTTTGGGGGAGGGAATTAGTTGATCAATATCTTGTTTTGTGTGTTGTTTTTTATTTTTAGTCCAAAATTTTTCCAAAAAATACAAAAAAAAACTTGAAAATTTTTCAAAACTTACAAAAATATTTTGCGTTTTTTTGTTTTTATTTTAACTAAAAATGTTAAATTGGTGAGAGATAGTTGTGTAAGGAGTTCCCATTCCTGAGACGTATCTTAAACCTATTTCGGAACGAGTTAATTTTTCTTTATTTCCTTTTGAATTATTTAATTTGTAAATTCTCCATAAAATTGACTAAAATGGATCTTCATATGCTCAGTTGGCAGGTATTATCAACATGCATGGTAACATACAGACATGAACTGTAATTGAAAAATTTTGTAATATTCAGTGCTCTAGTTTAATTGGAGGAAGCATCTATGAAAAACATTGGAGTAAAAAAAAGTATCTGAGATCCGAGTTATTAAGTCTGTAAGGGTGTTTTAACACCTAGTGCCCTAAAACCAACTGGTTTGGGAGTCACTGGCCCAAAGCTCGCTACATGGATCAAGGATGTTGCAAAAATATATATATCTGAAGTCTGAGTAATTAAGTCCATAGGGGTGTCTTAACACCTGGTGCCCTAAAGCCAACTGGTTTAGGAGCCACCGACCTAACACTCGCTACATAGACGGAAGATATTGTATATAAATAAAAAAAATCAAAGAAAAAATCAGAAAAATTATTCCATTGCTACAAAAAGGTGTGAATTTTGATAAAACTTTAGGACAAAAATATTACTCTCTTATCAACTGCATTTATGACTGTTGTGGGAAAAAATGAGTTGATTAATATTTTGACGGTTGTGCATATGGAGAATGGTAATATAATCGGAGAATATACTTATTCAGTAATTTAGAAAGAAAGAAAACAACTAGTGACTTGGAGTAGAAGTTTCACCTGATTGGTCACTAACTTCTTTATTCTCTTTTCTCTTGTCTTTTTGCTTTTGTGTGCATTAGTTTCACTACCTTTTTACTTTGGTAAAATGTTTGTGGGTATCATTGCTGTAAACCGTCACGAGACTACAACTCGTCCACTATGGACACCTAGGGGTTTAAAGGCTTGTTGCATACGCTAAATGCAACTGTGACACCTACGAAAGTGGCTTAGTTAAATTTTATTTTAAAGATGTTTATATTATTTTATTCTTTGTTTTGCTCGAGGACTAGCAAAATGTTAGGTTTGGGGGTGTGATGAGTGGTAATTATATCACTATTTCTCACTCATTTAACTTAATATTTTGTATAGTTTCTTGCGTTTTGTGAATATTTTGATGTGTTTTGTGTTATTTTGTAGATAAATAAAGTTTCAGGACTCTCTGGAGGTGATTTGGGGCCAAAATAGTGAAAAACGAAGAAAATGGTATATTCGTAATTTTACGCATCGCGACGCCTAACATGCGTCGCTCTATGCTAACGTGCACCGGGTCCACATGTCATAATCTGAGAAGTTTGACTTTGCTAACGTGCGCCATGACACGTGTCACCATCACAGCCGATCTGCTAACGTGCGCCGTGCCACGTGTCATCATCCTATGGTGCCGATAATCGCCATCGCCATGTGTCACTCCACGTCAGCGCCACGTCATTGTCCACATCACCAGTTGATCGAGTCAACGTGCCATGTCACCGCCACGTCATCATCAGCCAATCACAGCGTGCCACATGTCATCATTCTATGGTGCCGACAATCACTATGGCCACATGTCGCCACATCAGCGCCACGCCATCGCCACGTCAGCATAATCATTGAGTTTCCAGCCGCCTTGCCACATGTCACCTTATCACCTTATCCATAATGCCACATGACATATAAGAATCTGAAGCCGACGAACCAGAAGTTGACACGTCGCGCATCGCAACGCGCAAAGCCTTTCGCGTCGTGACGCGCGAGTCCTACCGGGGTCTATAAATAGAGCTCGATGTTTCAGTTTTAGATGTACCTTCCTCTCTGAATTCTCTTATGTAAATAGGGATTTTTCTATCTAGTTTATTTTAATTTCAGTTTTGTATTTAATTTTAATTACTTTCTGTAATAATAATAATTTACTTTCTTTACTTTTTCAGTTTTTACTATTCAACATGAGAAGGTAACTTCCCCCTGCTAGGGTGAAAGGAAAAATTTTTATTACTGATATTTAGATTAATCTCCATTAAATATAATATATTCACTATTTAAAATTTGACTTAATGAGGATACCGCTATATTGGTCGGTTGGTAATTCATTTTAAACTGGTTTAGACCTGACCAAACAAGGATACCGCCAGATTGGTCGGTTGGTAATTAAATATTCTTACCGCCTATATGGCAGGTTCATGGACAAATTTTGATACCGCCTTTATGGCTGGTCAAACTTAATTTGACTTAATCAGGTTACCACCTATTTGGCTGGTTGGTAAAATCATCACAAGTTAATATATTATATTAAGGGAGATATCTGAATTAGTAGTGATAAAAGTGGATCCTTTTACGCTAGCATTTTATTTTATTGTAATTTTCTTTATTTATTTTCCAGCATTTTACTTTTCAGTATTTTACTTTATGTCTTTTACTTTTAAGTTTTTACTAGCCCTAGTTATGTGTCGTAACTAAGTTAGTTATCTAGGGTTGTGATGAATTCTAATATCACCGGTTTATAAGGGGTTATTTTATAGTTTGGGTAATTTAAGGGTTTACTTATTAAGTCTTAAGCTTAATGCGTCTTGTTAATTGGCAACTAATAAGATTGATCTGGTAAATCTAAAATAAACTTGACAAATGAATTTTAGGTTTCAGCCTTTGACTTAATAGCCCAGGATCTTCCTTGAGGATAGATAACCCTTTAATAGATTTCCTTACAGAATAGACATATACCTGTCGGGCGGGGTAGCCATAATTGGAACTTAAACTTAATTAATCCAGGCAATTTGGTTGACATAGACATACGGTTCAATTGGGTTATACTGGGTATTTGCATCTGACCATCGACAGAGGCTTTTGTATAATTTCGTGTTACAGGTTAGTAAACCGATTTATTACACAAACATGAAATAACCGCTTCATCTTTTAAAAGATATTAGAAAGATTCACAACCCTAGATGGTTTCCTAATATTGAATTTTCTTAAACCTATTTTTGCGTAATTTTATTCACTTATTTTTAAATTTAAAATCATCACCATTTCAAATCAATCAATCAACCTGTTAGCTACTAGTAATCATTTGACCTCATAAAATTAATAGATTAGGTATTAAGTCCTCGTGGGATCGATACTTCTTATACTACTTGAACGATATGTGCGCTTGCGTTATACGCGTGTGATTACGCACCGGTCAGGCAGCCATCTACAAGACAACATTTTTTAGTGGTAGCAAACAATTTTCATTTTTAAAGTGATAACACTAATTGATTATGGAATTTTAAATCTATTAGTGTCTTCCCACTACTTTATATAATTCTGTAATCTCCCTTAACGGAAAAATAGATATTTGACTATCAAAATTTCATAGCGGGAAGTGGATCCCATGATATTTACTCCAGCTTCACACTAATAAAGATATTGGATATAAGTAGTAATAACCCATTCATCTCCGTATTGACAAGACGGACCATCAAATAATGCTCCAACATTATTAATACTATTACTTAATTAAAGTAATCATCTAATCACGGGAGATTTATGACAATCAAGTCATTAACTTTATTAGGTCAAAGTTTTCATTTAAAACATGCAATTAATATCCAATATGTCTTATGCATAATTAAATTAAAATTACAATGGCATAGATTCAAAAAACTTATGTTGTATGGTTAAGCTTTTTCTCTGATACCATTCTGTTGGGGCAATTGTGGAACCCATAGGGTCGGAACGGTGCCCCAGGCAACGAAAATGGGTCTAACCCATGTATATCAAGTTTAGGTGTAATTTAAATCATTTAATGAAATATTATATTCCATTACGAGTGTATAGGAAAAAACATGGGCTGAATCGGAGTCTGAAAGCTCCAAAATGAGCGAAATTAAAATTATCGCGCGCACTATGCGCTGAACTTTTTTTTTTT
Source organism: Zanthoxylum bungeanum (assembly GCA_019454045.1). Classification (NCBI taxonomy): domain Eukaryota; kingdom Viridiplantae; phylum Streptophyta; class Magnoliopsida; order Sapindales; family Rutaceae; genus Zanthoxylum; species Zanthoxylum bungeanum. The sequence continues at coordinate 23,635 of SKCR01029946.1, forward strand.
GGTTTCTTTTGAAAGTTTTCATTTCCTTCACCTCACATTCTAGAGAGCTGAAAGAAATAGGGTCTTTGACCCTAATTGCTTCCGGATCTCGCTAAACACTTCAAAAACACCCAAAATTAATTTTTGATTTCAAAACCAACATTAACACATGTTATAGAATAAATATCAAGCTTTTCAAAATATCAAATATTTTTACAAAAACATAAATTTATTCTAAATACGCATTTCCGTAAATTTTGAATCCAATACACAAACCAATTTAAATTTCCAATAAGAAATGCCTCGTGAACAATTATAGGTCACCCAAAAGTGGTCAAGTAATTCTAGAATGGTAGCCATAGCTCTAAGCTTTAATCTAGAGTTCCAAACTCTTATTAATTGTTCCATATCCAACTTGAACATATTTGACCTAATTACAAGCATGTTGTATTTATACTTCTAAAGTATCCTAACACAATTGATTAGCCTTATTCAACATTAAGTTATGTTATCATGCATCTAATACACAAATAAACATCGCTTAGGAGAAGATCAAACATTACCTAGTAAGCTTGAGGCAAGATCCAATCTACTTCTCCTTTGTTGAAATTGTTGGAGAACCTCCAAGGTGTGCAAGCTTGACTTCAAGATCCAATCTTGTTTCCAATGCTTCCAAGCTTCACTTCAAGATCCAATCTTGATTTCTCCTAGATGAAATGTTGTAGAGAACTCACAAGCTTCTGTAAACACTTCTTTAAATTAGGATAATCTCTCAAGAATTTGCTTGTATTTGTACTTGTAATTAAAACCTTCTTAAAGCTTGCTATTTATAGCAAAACATGGGTAATTTTTAATTAATAAAAGTTGTAATCAACTTTTAAGTGGGCTTAATCTAATTTGTCCAAATATGTATAATTAGGTATGACTAATCTCCATTGTCTCCCACTTAGATTTAATCCAATTAAATCAAGCCAAGGATTAGGAAATGGATTAGTTAAATGTTTGCCACCTTGATTTAATCCAATTAAATCAAGCCAAAACCACTTATTATTACATACTTACAATTACCATAATATCCTCAAATGGTAGAGATAATTATGATTTTACAATTAAGCCCTTGTGTAATTATTGAATTAATCCAATTAGGTCAAAGTAAATAATCAATATTATCCAATAACATTTGATTATCTTAGTTGATAATTATAATATCCAATATTATATTTTATCAAAATTAATTGGCTACCCAAGTGCTCAACGAGTACACTTCATATTGGGACTCTCTAAGTTCAGACACGTTCTTCATATAAGCCTAGCTAATATGTACGTAATTTAGCCACCTCCGAATTCGTGAAGAACATGAACGACCTTTCTGAACTATACAAGTCGAGGTCATCACATATTTTTAACAATCCCTCTGACGTAAGTTATCCGAGTTGTGCTTAGGAAACATAGAATATACCGTCAAGTTTCCGAGATGCACATCTCATGTTGACATGTCCCCGATTCTTCATAACTGATGTGATACACCCTAGGTGATCTACTTTGGCCAAATATTTAAGAATCGTGACTTTACTCACATGGATACTTAAACCTCTTATAGTACACATACGGGCCGATGGATCTTATCTTGCTTTGCACTTGATTACTGAGTGCATCGGTCCACACCCAATGAACATCTAGAGGCCAGACCATGAAAGGTTTCTGAGATGCATGGAATCTAAGTTTGGAGGATCTCACACAAAATCAATGTTATCATATAGTCAAAGTATTACATATGCTACTCAACTCGACGAGATTTCTATTGACGGTGGTGTGTACTTCAAACTATTAGGAATTACCTATGAGTCATTCAGTATTCGCTCCAACGAATACCCACATGTCTAGACGAGTTTCCAAAACTCATGGTACATCATGTTAGACCATTGGAACTCTAATTCCAATATACGACATATGCTAGTCTTCTAGGTTATAGGAATTCGACCGTATTTCGAAACCAACAACTAGGAATATTTACTTTAAGAATAGTTTACACCTAGTGTCAAAACTATTCTAAGGTCGATGTCATTCTTATCATATCTATACATCAATCTAATATGCATAATGACAATACCATTAATGAGGTATGAAATGAAAAATATAGTTATTTTATTAATAAATACAAAAATATACAAATCGGATTGGCACTCCATCGACTGCACCTGGTGCTGATAGGGTACGAGTCTTCACCATGACAGAGCACGAGGTACAAGGTGGTGGTGATACTATTTCTGGCACAGTTCGGGTATCAGGTATACTTGTTCGAGCTCTTTTTTATATGGTTATACGCATTCATTTATTGCTACTGGTTGTATTCCTTGTTTGATTAGTGTACCAGAGACCAACAAGATTCCTTTGACTGTGAGTCTTCCTTCGGGGAAGGACATCATGATAGATACAGTATACAGGGGATTGAATGTTTAGATTGAGGAGAGGCAGCTACCAGTTGTACTTTACCCGTTAGAGATGGAGGACTTCAGTTTGATTTTATGGATGAATTGGCTGACTGCTCATGGAACCGTTATTGATTGCAGCGGTAAGGAAGTGAGGTTTAAGTCAGATGATGAGGAGTTTGAGATAGTCACTGACTATAATCGGGTTGTGGTACCCATCATTTCTGCCATGTCGGCTTGTAGAATGATTAGACATGGGTGCAAGGGCTTTTTAGTGAGTATCGCTACGGTGGAGAAGGAAGAATCAATGCAGATAGTAGATATTCTAGTTGTGAGAGAGTATCATGACGTCTTTCCCAATGAGTTACCAGGTTTGCCTCCACGTAGAGATCTAGAGTTTACTATTGATCTGATGCCTGGTACCACCCCTATTACGGTGACTCCTTATCGTTTGGCCCTGGCAGAAATGAAAGAGCGGAAAGCACAGTTGCAAGAGCTGTTAGATCGATGATTTATTCGGCCCAGTGTTTCACCTTGGGGAGCACCAATATTGTTCGTGAAAAAGAAGGATGGCACAGTAAGATTGTGTATAGATTATCGTCAACTAAATAAGGTAACTGTCAAGAATCGGTTCCCGTTGCCTCGTATCGATGATTTGTTTGATCAACTTCAATGAGCTTTGGGGTTTTTGAAAATCGATCTTCAATCTTGATATCATCAGATGAGGATCTGGGATGTGGATATTCCTAAGACTGCATTCCGAACGAGATACACACATTATGAATTCTTAGTGATGCCATTCGAACTTACTAATGCGCCTGTAGCATTCATGGATTTGATGAATAGAGTGTTCCAGTCGTACCTAGATAAGTTTTTCATAGTGTTTATTGATGACATCCTTGTGTATTCGCCTTCTCGGGTCGATCATGAGCAAAATCTTTGATTGGTACTTGAGACTTTGAGGAGAGAGCAATTTTATGCCAAGTTCTCTAAATGTGAATTTTGGCTGGATAAAATGGTATTTATGGGACACATTATCTCAGAAGAAGGTATTTATGTAGATCCACAAAAGGTTGAAGCAGTTCTGAGATGGGAGAGACTGATAACGGTGACATAGATTCAGAGTTTCCTGGGATTAGCATGCTACTACCATCGATTTATTCAGGATTTCTCTATTATTGCTACTATAATGACTCAGCTGACAAGGAAGAAGGTACCATTTGTGTGGACTGATGATTGCAAGAGGAGCTTCAAAACTCTGAAGGAGAAATTTACTACTGCATCGGTACTTACTCTACCATCTGGACTTGATGGATATGTTGTTTATACTGATGCGTCACATCAAGGGTTAGGATGTGTACTGATGCAGCATGGGAGAGTGATTGCCTATGCCTCAAGACAGTTGTAGACTCATGAGAAGAATTATCACACTCATGATCTAGAGATGGCAACGATTGTACATGCTCTAATGATTTGGAGGCATTATTTATATTGTGCCAAGTGTGAGATTTATACAGATCATAAGAGTTTGAAATATCTTCCCACTCAGAATGAGCTGAATTTGAGGTAGAGACGTTGGATGAAGTTCCTAAGTGACTATGATTGTGCTATTAATTATCATCCAGGAAATGCCAATGTTGTTACTGATGCACTGAGTAGGAAGAATGTGGGTAAATTATAGTTCTTAAGAGCCTGACATAAGATGTTCAATGAGTTGACAGCGTTACATTTGACTTTCGAGATATCTGACAGTGGAGGTCTTCTTGCCCATATGAAAGTCTGACCTACACTTTTAGATAGACTCAAAACCGCCCATAGCAATGATGATCAATATGGGAAATGGAGAGCATAGATTGCAAAAGGAGAGACTACTACATTCAGATTGAGTTCAGAGAATGTATTACTTTTTTGTGATAGAGTTGTGGTAGCACCTTTGGGAACGCTTAAGTAGGAGATCTTGGATGAGGCCCATGATGCTCCTTATAATATGTATCTTGGGAGCATCAAGATGTATCAAAATCTGAAGAAGACATATTAGTGGTCAGGAATGAAGAGAGAGATTTCAAAGTTTGTATCTCAGTGTTTGGATTGTTAGTAGGTTAAAGCAGAGCATCAACATCCAGCAGGATTCCTCCAGCCTCTACCTATACCTGAGTGGCCATAGGAAAATATCGTGATGGATTTTGTAGTAGGGCTGTCGAGGACACAGAAGGGTTATGATGTAATTTGGGTAGTAGTGGATCGATTGTCTAAATGTACTCATTTTCTGCCGATTGGAGTTATATAGGGACAGAGAGACTAGCGAAATTATATGTGGAGCAGATTGTACGATTACATGGTGTACCATTGTTGATTGTATCAGATAAAGATGCCAGATTTACTTCTCGTTTTTGGCAGAGTTCCTAAAAGTCTATAGGATCAAAGATTTCTACGAGCACCACATTCCACCCTCAGATCGACGGTCAGTCAGAGCAGACTATTCAGACGTTAGAAGATTTTCTGAGATCATGTGTTTTGACATTCACTGGGAGTTGGGATGCACATTTACATTTGATCGAGTTTGCCTACAACAATAGCTTTCAGGCTAGTATTGGCATGGCTCCGTTTGAGGCTTTGTATGGGAGGAGATGTAGGACTTCTATATGTTGGGGCGAGGTTGGAGATAGACAGATTCATGGCTCAGACTTGGTAGATATGACATCAGAGAAGATCAGGCTTATCCGAACTAGACTGTTAGAAGTGCAGAGTCGACATAAAAGTTATGCCGACAGAATGAGGAAAGACCTTGAGTTTCAAGTGGGGGATAAAGTCTTTTTGAAAGTCTCTCCTTGGAATGGAGTTTATAGATTTGGCTGGAAGGGAAAGTGGGCACCGCATTATATTAGTCCTTTTGAGATTTTGGAAAAATGGGCAGAGTGGCATATCGTCTGGCATTGCCATCATTGTAAAGGATTCATAAAGTGTTTCATATATCTGTGCTGAAGAAGTATGTACCAGACCCTTCTCACATTTTGGAGAATCAAACGGTGGAGTTGAAAGAGAACCTGACTTATGAAGAAAAACCTGTGAATATCATAGATCGAAAGGTTCAAGAGATGAGATCCAGACGTATTCCTCATATGAAGGTTATGTGGTCTAATCATCACATTCATGAGGCGACTTGGGAAGTGGAAAAAGATATGAGAGAGAAATACCCAGTACTGTTTGAGGATTGAGAAATTTCGAGGAAAAAAATTTTGTAAGGAGGGTAGATTTTAATAACACATCATTTGTTTTCTTTCATTAATGCAAAATATTATCATAACCACCATTGTGTTTTTATTTTTAACCTCCAACACAAGCACGTTGTTATCACTTATCATGTTTCCAAATAATCAAAAATAAACAAACACACACACCCCCTTCAAACCCTACCAACAACCACTAATCCCATTATCATTAAACCTTTGTACGTATTTTAAATTCCATTCAAGTTGAAATGGTGAGGCTGCCTTGAAAATTTCCAGAGAGCAATTGAGAGAAATTCTAGGGGTTTTAGGGAGAGAAACCGAGAGTGATTGGGGAAAAATTTTCTAGAGAGATAAGGTACCTAGACAGAGAGAGAAATGGAATTTTCGACATCGTTGGATCTCCATTTCCGATGAGTGACCACATCTGGAGAATTCTCTCGATGAGATGAATCCAACACCGTCGGATCACCGCCGAGAATCCCAGCCACGCGCCGCCTGCTGCCGTTACCACGCAACCCATGCGCCGTCGTGCGTGTTCGACACCTTCCGAACCAAAATATTCCCCTCATCGAGATACATAAGTTGGACACTTTGTTTACCCAAATCGGATATTTGGTTGTTGAGAAACAAGCGAAATACTGTAGTTATGGTGTTTAACTAATCATCAATAACCGTCATATTTCAGCCCCTACCACCACCATCACCGTGATCCTTGAGACGTTTGCTGACCAATGGCTCATTCGTTGTGAGTTTTGGAGGTCGTTGGAGCTCGGTACGTGATTATTACCGTTTTGGGGTGTAAATGATAGAATTTGAAAGTTTTAGACTTAATTGTATATTTGTATGATTAAGAAGGTAAATCTATAAATTCTTATTTTCAGGGGTTAATAAGTAATATTTGAGAGTTTTAGGACTATATGGACATAGTAGGAAAGTTTAGAGGCTAAAATGAAAATTTAGAAAGTTTAAGGGTAAAATCATAATTTTAGAAAAATTGAGGGACATGCTCGTAATTTTACATTTTTCAGATTCATAGCGATGATATAGACATATTAAAGACTTTTACATGGATAGAGGTAAGTACAATGCACGATGATTCCTTTAACATAATTGTTTGTGGATTAATAGTTGTTGTGAAAGTTTATATATATTGGTATAATTATAACTATATTATATATATATTTATGGAGATATTATATTGAGTTATTGAAAACATGATAAATATGAATTCATGATTGTTGAGATGAGATTGATGGATTGAATATGAGATGTGATTGTATTGGATGATGTGTGTTGTTATGTTATGCTACCTGGTTTTGTATAATAGTGGTCGGAGATGAGATGAGATGTGTGAGATATTTTACAGGATAATATAGTGAAAAACCTTGGGATTTGTGATGAGATACTCTCTCATTGGTTTTAACCCACATACATATATATGCTGGATAATATGGTGGGAAACATTGGGAGTTGTGATGAGGTATTCTCTCATTTATTTCAATCCATTATTATATTGGATCCGGATTAGTAACCATGTTTGATGGATGTTTGTATTGTTGTGGAATGGTTGCTTGAGAAAAATTATAGTAAATGTTATTTTGATATATATATATATATATATATATATATATATATATATATATATATATATATATATATCCCTATTTTATTGGTGAGGTCATATTGAGAGTATGAGTGTTTTACTTAGTGAGCTCTTTAAGCTCACTCCCCATTTTCCCAAACATTCCAGGTAGTTCGCCAGCACAGTTGTAGCAGTATCAGAATTTGATCCACGTGCCACAGTTTTTTTTTTTTGGGTTGGTCCAGACATTTAAGTCATCATTTCATATATTTAAAGACTTGTGTTGTAAACCAGAATATTTGAGTATTATTCAGGATTTATAAATTATAATTTAAGATGTATTATTTGTGCATATTGTTTGGTTTGTATGACATATAGATGCTCGAACTAAAGAAGTCTGTGAACCCATTTCTAGGGTTGGGCCCGCTCTAGGGAGGGGGTCGTGAAAAATAATTTATATTTAATTTTTACTTGGTTGCTATTCCTGCAGGAGTGGTTCGACGTGGATCTGACCAAATTAAACATCCAGAAGTATCTTGACCGCCACATGGAAAAAGTTATAAGGATTATATGACAAAAATCCTGAAACAGATATTCGACGAACATGGGCCTTTGGATGCTCCACAACACAAGCCTGATTTTATAGAGGAGCATGACTGGACATTCTTGTGTGAGCTTTGGTTTAGCGAGAAACACGAGGTAATTTTTGACATAATACGAAATTGATAATTCTCTTCGTTTTTGTTACTTATAATGTTGTTAAATGTAGAATAAATATCACGCAAATACGAATAATCGAAGTTACATACGTTTCAACCACCGTGGAGGTTCCAACCCATTTATCCAACACAGTGCCGAACATTCTAAGGTAAATATATCTTAAACTATATTTTAACAATTCATTAATTTTACTAATGTCCAATAATCAATTTATGTTTTTTAGCAAAGTAGCACAGGTGAGGTACGATCATTTCTAGAGTTTTTCCAAGTGACGCACTACAATGAGAAGAAGAAATTGATCAATGAAGAAGTCGAACGCTGCTACATAAGTTTAAGTATTTAAAATAAATTAAATTGAATTTTAAATTGAATTTTTTTATTTTCAAATTCGAACATTAACTTAATTTTTTTAAACAAAACGAAATGGTGGAGCTCCAACGACAAACTCAAGAGACAGGGTCCGACCATCTACCAGTTGATGAGTTATCGCAATTGGTTTTCAAAAACCAGACAGCATACAACGTCGAACTTGACACTCGTAAGAAGCCGACGTCATCTAAACGCACTACTGTTTCTTCTCATACTCACTCATGCCTTCGAGAATAGCTAGCCAGCACCCAGAACATGTTGGAAAATACCAAAGATGAGCGAAGAAGACTCAGGAGAAGCTATTGCAAGTCAAGTTGGACCACCAAAGGAAAATACAGGAGTTCGACCAGCAGATAAGGTCTTTCCGAGATATGCTAGATGCCTCACTCGACCGGAGTGCATCGGGCTCGATCGCCCCTCCATCACAGCAGTAATAAATTTTATTTTCATTTGTGTAAACATTCACATTAGAGACTTTTAATAGACTATGTATTTATTTTATTTAATACATTTTCATTATAATAAAAAAAATAATTATTAGAATAAAAATAATTGTACTATTATTCGGTAATTTTTTTTAATAATAATACTTTTCAAAATATTAAATTGAACATTTCGGAGCAAAAGTACGTTAAATAATAAATTTGTTATACCTTTAGCGTTGAATTATTCGATGCTACAAGTAATAAAATAATATTTATATTTTTAATATTTTATTACTTTTAGTGTCGAACATATTCGTCACCAAAAATAGGTCTCTTAGCGTCGAAATGTTTCGTTGCCAAATAAGTACTTTAGCATCGCAAATTACTCTTTCTCGTCGAAAAAGTTTCGATGTAAAATTTTAGGATTTAGCATCGAAATGCTCTATTTCGACGCTAATTATCTTTCTCGTCCATCTTTTGACGTTGAAATTTAGCGTCGAAATTATTCGACGCCAATTACCTTTAGCGTCCAATGTTAGAATTTTAGCGTCGATATGTTTCGACGCTAACGTCCTTATTTCTTGTAGTGGATATGAATCTTTTCAGGTATAACTGTCATGTCATCTCTACATATAGCTATTAGAAAGATTAATCTTCATCTCAAAATGACCAGTGGAGATATTTTTCAATTTCTTTAACATATGAGTGAAAAATTGAATATTTTTTGAACTTCAAGTAGAAAACTGATCATATTTCAAAAGTTTTTGAATTTGACTACAATTTAATCAATTTTTGAGTGGAAAATTGATGATTTCCTAATATTCTATTACACCACAAAAATGTATTAACAAAAGACAGTTATTTATTTAGTTATATTATCAAGAGTAAAATTTTCGCACATGTTAAAATAATAATTTGAGTTATATGTTGTTAATGTATAACTTGGTGAAGCCCATGGGGACCACTCATGTGTAAAATATTCATATGCATATGCGAGGTTTTCACGTGATTTTGATTGAAGATAAAAAAAAAAAGTAAAATTATCTCGTTAAAAGGGTGAAAAAAATGCAAGCAATACAAGCAGGAGCATCGGCTGAAAGTGACGAGTTATGTTGAAGTGTGGGGACCAAACCAAAGCATTAATTAAAGTTATTAAAAACATAAAGAGCAAAATTGAAAGAAACAAAGATCATAAGTGAGGGCTTTAGGCTTAGTTGTTGTCAATGTTCATTTAATTTGCAAGTTGTTCTGAAATAATATCTGAATTGAAATCGATCTCTGCTGAGCTCATGCAGCACCTAGCTTTGCTAGATAGCTATGTATTTATTATTATTTTTTTATTACAGTCTCTTTTTGCCTCTTCATCATGAACCTCAACTTGTCTGCCCCCCAACAACCTATATTTTACTTAATTTTTTGCTATAGCTTTTGCTTCTATTATTGCCCACAAGCTCTTAAAATTGCACTGACTATAGTGTACAATTATTTTATAGGGTGCATACTTTTATATTGTTTCATGATATACATGTATTTTTGTGGGAAAAATTGAGTAAACCTCGGTTGATATTTGGTAAAATTTAGTATATATATATATATATATACTCATATTATTTTAAAATTAAGCGAAATGTGTGGGTTTTGTTTCCCTCATGTTTTAAACTGTTAAAAACAAAAACAAAAACAAAAACAAAAACAAACCAGGAAAATTTTCTTTAATTTTACATTTTTTTTTTTTTTGAATTATTGGAAACCCTGCCGCCAAAACCATCATTTTTGGGCTTAGTTGAAGCAAGTAAAACCGCCCAATTATCTCAAACTCTTACAGGAAACGCACTCCCTATATTCGAACCTATGACCTCAAAGTGAAATCCTGAACTTTACACCACTAAACCACCCTTTGGGGGACTTATTTTACATTTAATGATAAGGGTTTTGCTCATTTTCCGCATCTTTGTGTTACTAACGTGTATAATTATATATTTTTCCAAACTTATTTAAATTAGTTCTAAATCAATTTAATTATAGCATAGCAACCATAGCTCGGTAATTTGTAGGGGTGGCAAAATGAATCAACGAATCGAATTTGTAACGAATCTTAAATGAATCGAATCGAAATGTTATAGATTCGTATTCGATTCGTTTATTAAACGAATCCTAATATCAGGATTCGTATTCGATTCGTTTATTAAACGAATCGAATATGAATATTCGTTTAGTCATTATATTATTTAATATCATAATTCACCATATTTGATTTACATTAATTATTCATAAATATATACATATAAAATATGTAATTAATATATTTATTAAAAATATTTCACCAAATATGGAAAATATTAATTTTTTATGGTAATTAGTCATAATTTCTCGAATCTTAATTGAAAAATAACAGTTACTAGTAAAAGAAACTAATTAAACGAATCATAAACGAATAAACGAATCCATGAGCTTAAATTCGTATTCGATTTGTTTAATAAACGAATCGAATTGAATTGATCCATTATTAAACGAATCTATTTTTTCAAACCCGTATTCACTTTAAAGCGAATCGAATCAAAAGAATAAATGAATACTGACCCAAATTATTACCCCTAGTAATTTGCCACTAAGACAGTGCTTATTGTCGAATATTCGAGAAATTCACTCCCTTTCAGAGTGAAGCACCCATCTGAAGGTTCATGAGAGCAAATCACAGGCTAACCATTTGACCAACTCTTTTTTATTACGTAAACCGCCAATTTTATCAACTATGTTAACATCAAATATATTATTTTTATTTTTTAAAAAAAAAAAAAACTCTAGTTTGAATATACAAATGATAGAATTGGATTAAAAATTACATGCAATGAAAATGAGTTTTTGCTCAGAGGTTATTTTGTCCGCTTTTAGTATCATTGTGGGTATGAGTGTGATTCGCATAGTTTTATTTCCTATGAAGATGCTTCTCGAACCCTGAACATTCAGAACTCATGCATGTAAATATTGAGGGTACATACGAGATACCACCAAAATCCTTATGAATAAAATCATATGGATCGAATTCAGACCCTAAAGTGATAACCAAAATAAATAAAATGATCTATTCAATATTACAATTCACTATTTTTTGTCGGTTAGCATGAGCACATATTTCATCCCAACCCAAATTAAATTTTGTTCTCCTTTAAGATTGATGTGACTGAGATTAAACCTTTAACCTTAACCACAAAATCCAAATAAAATAGTTTGTCAAATCGGATTTAAGTATAGGTTTGGAATTGTGGTAAATTCTCAAATAATCATTTATTTGAAAATCTAATTTCAAATTATATTTGATAATCATTTATTTTATGATTGTTATTAGAATAGGTTTAAAAGAACCACTCAAATCAACTATACTTGATAAAAATAATTTGATAAGTCAAATATGATTAAAAAATAAATTCTTAAATAAACACTTATTGAGAATCCCTATCCCCAACATACAGGCTAATGTTCGTTGGAACAAATCTTGAAAAGTATATGAAGACAAATCAAATTATATGGCATTTAACTCTTCTTCATGAGTAGTGTAATTTTATTGGTAACTCAATGATAAAGATAGGGGTATATTGGTAATTACATCAAGTGGTGCGAGGAACTGTGTGCCCACCCCTTAGGTCTTTCAACATTAATTCTTCATACGGTAGTGCATCAGCTAGCCAAAGTTCATTAATAATTCTTTTGATTTTTTTTTTTTCATTAATTATTTCCTGAGCAATAGCATGCAAATGCAAGCTACTTCTTGTGGCCAAAGGAGGTTCAATCAACTGACCCGAATAGCAGAAAATATTGTCTTTATATGTGTATAATTTTCATTTGTGTTTACCAACTCAACTAGTTAGTATTCAAAAATATAAATTAAGTGATTTTACATAATTTAATTAAACATTGTCTTACTATTTGGTCTATCTTAATTTATATAGGGATGATAATTTGGGTAAAGATTCGTTTATTCGTTCGATTCGATTCGATTCATATTAAAGAGAATATGAGTTTGGAAAAATTGATTCATTTAGTAACTAAATAAATTTGATTTTATTCCTTTATTAAACAAATTGAATACGAATTTGAACTCACTAAATCGTTTATTTGTTTAGAATTCATTTATTCATTTCATTTTGCTAGTTTTTGTGGGTCACTTTTAATAAATGAATTGTATTCAATTTATTCAGAATTCGGCACAAATTCGATTCGTCAATTCGTTTTCACACCCCTAATCTCATATCATTACCTAATACCCAAAAAGCTAATTATATAGCTGTAATTAATTTTCATAAAACAATGATTTCTAGATACTAGATATATATTTTTCTTGAAAACATATCATCTTTTGTTTTAGATGCTGTATTAGGAAAGTGATGATTTTGTCTCAAAATGATTGGTGGGTTTATGCTAAAAGAAAATGAATCAAAGTTAATGAAGCAGATACTTTTGAATAGCAATGATAAAACAGAAAAGGAATCATAATATTTCTCTCATTATAATAATTATGCTTGCTATAGGTTGTCTCTGGAAGGTGGCAAGTGCTTATTTGAAAAGTTGTTGTTGTTGAGATTAATTTAATTAGCAAACAGGGTCAGCTTTTTTAATCGTCCAAAAAAGCAGTAGTCTCGGTTCATGATTATTATTGTTACTCCAACTTGAACACATACATACATGACACTTTGACCCAACCATGGATCAACAATAAAAAAATATATATATATCATCAGAGGCACATATAGAAAGCAACTTCCGAAAAGCAGTATATAAGGAAGGAAGAAGAAACTACAATAATTATACAAATTTATTAAACACACTCACACTTATTCTTAAAATTATCCCAATTTTTTCACTATAGTTACACGTTTATCCCTAAAGTTATCTCAACTCTCTCACTGCAGTTATGATGAGTCACTGTAATTACAATGAGAGTGTTAGGTTTAATTCGAGACAAACCTACAAAATTCTAATTGTTAACTAATAATTCAAGTGAAAGCTAACCAAACACTCCAAAGCTGATGATTATTCTTTATTAATGGCTATCTCATACAAGCTATATAACCAATTGAAGGCTTTACAAGAGTAACTAACCGCTAACTAACTTTACTTAATGTTTCCTAATTAGTTGCAACTAACTAACTCTTGATGTGTAACAGTGAGAGTTATGATAACTTTAAGAATAAGTTTGATGATAAATATGATTGTTTATATTTATATCCAATTAATTAAAAAAAAATGAGAAATTTATGGTTCAATTTATAAAATAACTTATTTTATTAGCTAAAATGAGCATTCGGAGTTCGGACAAAAATAAATAAGGTGACATGTC
>SKCR01029947.1:0-37625 GCA_019454045.1 Zanthoxylum bungeanum
ACCAGAAACATCGAACCAAACCTTGAAACCAACCTTTGATCCTTCCGGCGACGGCCTAACGCACTTCTGAGAAAGCAACTTAAAGGGTAAGACCTGAAGGCACCCTTACCATATTTATTTTCATAGTTCCGGATGTTGCATGCCTGGCTGGACGTGAAATACGTCCAGCCGGGTATGCGAAGCCCTACATAAAAAAAATAGCCAAATCTCTTGTCACATTTCTTCTTTGGCATTTCGTTGTTTATTTTTATCCATTTATTCACTTTTATTGTTATTTTATTATGTCGCCTTTATTTTTGTTCATGTTGATGATTATGTGTGTTATTATCCCTTGTGGTATATCGGATGGAAACCCAGACGTAAATTCCGTAGCCGAATTCGAATGGACGGTGGTGCGGTTTGTACTTGGGATACAACTCCACATGCCACTCGGGAAATTTTCATATATGCGTGTTGACGTTGTTATTGGTATTATTGCATGCTTTCTCCCGTCTTAGCATTGTTACTTCCTATATGCATACATTTATTTATTGACGCTTTTCCAGCTTTTGATTGTTTATTATAATTTTCTTTTCCGCATCTCGTATTCCTTAATTTAATATGCTTTTGGAACTATGTTATTTTGATTATTATTTTGGTTGGGTGTGTTATTACATTTTTTATTTGTTTTTATGCGTAAATTGCATTAAGACTTGACTATACCATTGTGTGTACCCATACATTATATTGGCATAAGTAAGGGACCATTCCAAACCCAACGGTTTGAGGTTTTCCCTTGCGAGGGATGAGTGCGGCCTTAAATCTATCCCAGTTCATGCTAGGTGGCGAATCCTTTATTTCCGATTTAGTCCCCCGCGGTCTAATCCGTACTCTCTATGGGCTGCGAGCCCAACAGTGTCGTGGTCGCCGAACATCATAGGCATATCGGTAAACCCCGCTTCGCTCCTACAGATGGCGACTCCACTGGGAATAGAGAATCGGTCCCGAAATAATACCTTGTAGTGTCCATGGCTTTGGCTTTGGTTAATCAAGTCTCATATATGTTGCATACCATTCTTACCCCCGATGATGGCGTCATGTATCGTGAAGTCAATTTCACTCAAGGCCACCTTGTGTTTGGGCCCCTTATCATTTGAAGTTATTTAGCCATATTATCGCAAAAGTGTAAACATGTTGGGCCTTTTCAATTGGAACAAGTTTACACCTCGCGATAATCTGATTGAATGCTTTAAAATGATAACGGGCCAACTTGTATGAAAACCTTGATGGGCTTAGAAGGTCCAATCATGATCCGAATATTCCAGATGCATGAGTCTGATATCCGCATTGGCTTTCATCCAAGAAGGGTACGCTTTGTTATGGCATATTTGTATACTTTTTTATATCTCCAAGTCTGTCTCTGTCACAATCGTGATTACCGAGGGCCCAATTCATCATTTCTAGAAAATGGCACGATCTCCATAATAGGCTTAGTCAATCTTGTAAATGGACGGTCTTTGTCTTTTACCGATGAAGAGGGACTGAGGTAGCCAAGGTTCACCCATGTAGCGTAGGAGAGAACGATCTTTGTGTACCCCACATTGGTGCATAAAATGAATAATACCTAGGGTAGAAATGAACTTACCACGGGTGTGGGAGGAATAAGGTCGGAAGGGTATATGTTGTTTTGATAACCGCATGCATCTCATTCATCTTATACATCGCATGCATACACGCATCATGCTGACCCCTTGTCTTAACAACCATCATAGATATCCGTTGGGTTAAAGAAGAAGGAAGACTTATCAAGAAGAGGTTAGCAAGTATGGATGAGTCAAGCAGCGAAGGTTCACACATGGATCAATTGGAGTCCAACATCACCAAAATTACCGAGCAACTACAAGCTTTGACCAACGCTGTGGTAGAGTTACAGAAACTCAGAGAACAAGTAGAGTCAATTACCCACAAGATGAAGGGAAAACATGAAGATCTATTAGACTATGATGCGATGACTTTCGAAGAACATATATCTTATATATGCCAATACATCCAATGTATTACCTAACCTTTTTCCTCTGAATCAACTAAGCCTTGGCTTTGGCACAATAAACTTAGTGATCCCAGTTAAGCGCGACCTATTGACCATGGAAAGCTTCGTAATCAATGTCGATGGACAAGAAGTGGTCTTGGCTTTGGCCAACAGACAATAACTTGGACAAGACACTGATATGGAACAAAGCTCTCGTGATTCAAACACATCCTCGACGGACAAAGGCCTTGACTTTGGCCAACAAACCAATGCCAGTCTCGGATCTTGAGTGAGAATCACTCAATGGAAGGAAAGACGCTTAATATTTTGTGAGGGTTTTTCGAGTGCAAATTGGCAACCAATTTATTATCTTTGTTAAGGTCTCATCATCATACACCTTAAACATGCATTCTAAAAACATAATAAAGCGCATATAAAAATTAATAATGATATGCGGATGGATACTTTACACATTGATCCTAGATCAAATCCCTTCATTTCTCTCTCCCGCTAGTACAAATATTTCTTCTACCCGTTACACTACACTTCTAAAGAAACCACATTTACAGTGAGGGGAATATGTGAGAAGAGAATACAAAGAATATGAAGGTAATAAGGCTGGACACGCAGGTCCAATTAATAAATCAAATTTATTACAACAATTTCTAAAATTGTCCCACCCATTTAATATCCATCCGATATACATTATTCATGCATCGTAACCATGTATTCACACAAGCATGTTATCAATCAATCTAATCAAATTAATTAATATGATAATTAGTGATCATCTAATGTTCAAACAACGATTTGATTTTGCTCGAGTCAAACTCGTTTTGTGAATAAGTACTCAAAGTACGAATTCTCGAATTAAATTAAACTGCAAAATTAAATCCAATTCAATTTGTATTTAATAATAATTCGCAATTTAATTCCAAATTAAATACTACACTTTATTTAACGAACCTTTACGACTTAAATTCCAAATTTAATCGTTACGGGTCTGAAAGCCCGATTAACGTCCAACGTTAATTTAATTAAAGTCCAATGGGCTTTTAATTAATTTCTTAAAACGTGGACTTTTGGTCAACTCGGGTCAAACCGAATAACCAAAATCCAATCCGGGAATTACCCCATAAGCCCAGAAATCAATTTAGGCCATTAGGCCCAATTAAACTTTAAAGGTCCATTAAGTCGCATTTGGGCTTTATGGATGCGGTTTTGGGCCCAATTGGATCCAATCCATTTGTCCTAAACCTAACTTGGTACAACCAAGCCCAATAAGCTCAATAACAACTTTAAAGGCCAATTTCCAAAATTAGGCCCAACATAATTAAATCACAAAAATTCCAAATTCTCAATTTAATTACACTAAAGTGTATAACACAATTAATCACCCAAATCAATATTTCCAAAATATTAATTTATACAATTAATCATGCTCAATTACAACAAAACATGTCCAACACATTTCATCAAAAATCAAACCCATAATTACATGCTTAAAGTCTCGGCAAAATGGGATTTTCCAAATCAATTCGGTTTCAATCAAATTAAATCCGCAATCAACATTTCCCGATTATTTCCAACTCATCTAATGAATCAAAAAAACAAAAAATCATCAAGACATTTAGGGCTAGTGTATTCGGCCAAGCCTAATATTTTGGGCAAATTTATTCCAAACAACATTTGATCAAATTGATCCAATCAATATTAAATTAAAACACATTTAAGCATATTCATTCATCCAATTTCACAAAATCATGCTCAAAATCATTTTACCCAAATTTTAACCCTAAATCAAATTTCATGCTCAACCTTGCTCTAGATTCCATTGTTGGTTTTAGCTAAGGTCCCAAGATCATAAACAAGCATGAAATAAGCGCGAATACAAATCAACGAAGTTGCGGAATACTCACATAGATCGGTTGAACGATGCGCGACGAACAAAAATCAAATTCTGCTCCCTCCAAGGTCACGGCAGTGAGCTGCACCAGTCAACAAATTTCGGCCATGTGTCTTTAAGTTTTGAGCTCCAAGCTTCGTCCAACGATTCCCGACTCATGGGTGGACTTCCCTATCACCTTCGCATGACTTCGTAGTTTGCTAGCACTCCCGATTTTGCCACAAAATCGCGACTCTAAGCTTCCCTTTTCTTATTGATTCTCGGTAGTGGCTTCCAAAACCAGAAGCAAAAACAGCCCCTCATGGGCGTGTAAATGAGAGAAGAGAGGAGGAGAGAAAGTTGTGTTGAATTAATTGGAAAAGTGTATATCATACACTTCTATATTTTCCAAAAATAAATAAGTGATTTCCCACTTTTTGGCTTCCAAAAAGTCAAATGGTAAAGCTTTCCAACAACTCCAAAAACTACCATCAATCAATCACATCAATCAATCAAGTGTCACATCACTCAAAGTGACATGATTTGACGCTTTATGTGACTAGCGATTTGACGCTTGATTTGACTTGCGTGCCGCACTCGAATTCGAAATGCGAATGCGCTCGCAAATAATCTTGGGCTCGGGTTCGCTAATTCCAAATTAATGAATTTTCCGTTGCGTCGTAATTAAATGATTACGCCTAGCGAAATCACTATTCACGTCGCTAACGAATTAATTCTAAATTAATTCGTTCGCCCGAATTAAAATCTAATTTTAATTCCGCGTCGAAATCCAATTTCGTATAATATATCGAATATATTATTTAATCGATTAATTCCAAATTAATCGTTATCTCTCTTTAATTGATATTTTATCCCAGATAAAATATCTCCGCAATTAATACCAGATTAATTCTCTCTCTCATCTTATTAATCCCAGATTAATTTAGAGTGCGAGTCATACGTCATCAGTGAATCTTTGGGAATCGACCCATGAGATCCCCGGATATGTTGTCAATAAATTCGGTTGTCGGACTATCCGAACACGTAAGTACCAAGTACTACGTTTATACCAATTTACAAGACAAGGTTGGCCTCTAGCAAAGCGCCATGCCTACCCAATTCTCCGGAAATATCCTTACAGGAATAAGGATCTATATCAGGCGTAGTATATGTAGTATTGCATATTTCTGTCCAGTATCGGATGATCACGTGCTAGTCCTGGGGCTGGAATTGTGTCTGCCCCGTACGAAGCACATGTCGGATGTCTGGTAACTAGTCTCTATAATCGGATATACATGACCTTGTCATAATATCCCGATAGCTGTAGCATTTAAGAGAACCAGTCCCGTATCCTACGTGACCATCATCTCCACTATGACTGGAGTGATACTTCCGTCTTGACATCACACCCAACACACTACGATTCTCAATATACCCAGCATTGGCGTACACAGAACCTGTTAAAGCCCTGGACGACCGCAACCAAAGTATATTGATTGTCGCAAGTATTATCGGTGCAAGTCTCAGGTTAAGACCAAATACACCTACCCTGATTTCGGACTTCCGTAGACACATAGTCATACTACCAATGGAATTCCGAGGGGGTCTATCCAGAGCGAAGCTGTTTCCCGTACCATCGGTAAAACACAACCTCCTATTACACTTGCATGAGTATCCTATACCCAAATATATGAGAACTATGTCGTTGTGCCCTCACAACGCGCACAAGTGTAATACTAGTCTTTTACGCATTTGTCGATGTCCAATCTCGACAATGCTCTGACTAGGGATATTTAATTATTTATCTTTCGTGGATTGATACTGTCTCATATTATTCTCAGTCCAGGAGCAAATCATAGGGACCTCTCATCATTTATACATCTAGGTGATCTAATCACAAATGATAAGAGTGCAATCTCCTTTGTCACATAGTTAATTTGTACAACAACACCGTGATCTGTACAAATAGTGACACTATGGGTCATAATTGTCCAACAAATATGACTAGGTAATGATTATCTGATTACAGAGACTAGTTGCTAATGATCCAATATATGCTTCGTACGGGGCAGACACAATTCCAGCCCTAGGCCTAACATGTGACATCCGATACTGGATCGTATTACGCAATATATTGTATACTACGCCTGATATAGATTATATATTCCTCGTTGAATATTTCTGGAGAATTGGGTAGGCACGGTGCTTACATTGTCTTGTAAATCGGTGAGAACTTGGTACGGGGTACGCATGTGTTCAGATGGTCCGATGACCGTATTTACTGCCAACATATCCAGGGATCTCTTGGGTCACTTCCTAAAGATTCACCGATGACATTTGACTCTAACAGAATTAATCTGGGATTAATTATGAGAGAGAAAATTAATCTTGGATTAATTACGGCAAGAATTTTATCGGGGATTAAATTCGTCTAGAAGAGAGAACGTGATTAATTTGGAATTAATTGGCAAAGTAAATTTAATAGTTAAATTGGATTTTACTATTTAGTTTATTTATTTGGGCTAAAATAATATATCAGATATATTAATTGAAATTGGATTTCAATACAGAATTAAAATTGGATTTTATTCAAGCGAACGAATTAATTTGGAATTAATTCGTAAGCGACTTTTGTAATAATTTTACTAGGCATTATTATTTAATTAAATTGGATTTAATTACGTCGCAACGGAAAATTCGTTTAATCGGATTAAACGAACCCGAGCCCATAGTGTGTTGGGTAAGCCAACTTGAATTTTGAATTCAAAGTGGTGGGACCCACTAACTTACATCAACTTGTCACAAGTGTGATGGAAGTAGTTGGTTGCATTTAATGCAACTTTTTACACAACCAAAGCTTCTTTAACAAGTTTTGCTTTTGGAAAACATATACTTGACTTTTATTTTTGAAACAATATAACACAAAATGCTTCTCTCTCTTCCCCCTTCAAGCTTGGCCGAATACTCCCTCTATTGTTCTTGAAATTTTGTTGCAAAATTTCATCCAAGCTAGCACTTAAAGGAGTCAAAGAAATGAGATAGGGAAACTCACCCTTGAGTCTGAAATTCATATTCAAAGCTTGGAGCTTCTACATCCAATGAAAAGTTTTGAACTTCAACCAACCAATGTAAGTATTCCGCAACTTTCTTTGGTAAATTCACACTTGAATCAATGTTTAGGATCTTTGGGCAAGTCTTAGAGACACTAACAATGGTATTAGAGCCACATAAACTTGATTTTAATTTCTAGGGTTTATGGACTTTATTTGGGTATTTATGCTTGGAGCATGATTTTTCCAAATTGATTGTTTGGTTGTGTTTATATGATGATGAATTGGATTTGTGCATCATTAGATTTGAGAAATTGATTGGATAAAAAAGTTCCCAATTTTTTTTATCATGGCCGAATCTTGACCCTAGTATGTTCATGGTGATTTTTTGAAAATTAGACAATCAGATGTGTTATAAGCATGAAATGAATATTGATTGTTGATTTAATTGGATTGAAATCAAAATTGGATATTATTTCTTGCCTTAGCCGTGAGTTTGAAGAATGTTGTTAGATTGATTTTTGCTTCAATTTGTGTTGGACATGAATTGAATGTTTAGCATGATTAATTGGATTAATTAGTGTTTTGGAAACATTAGATTAATTGATTAATTTTTTTAATTAGACTTTAATTAAATTAATGTGATATTTGGAATATTATGTTAATATAAATTAGTCTTTAAAATTGGATTGGGCTAATTTGTTATATTTGAGCTAATGGGCTTGGTTGTGCCATGTTTGGTTTTGGACAATTGGGTTGGATCCAATTGGGCCTAAAACCATTTCCATAAAGTCTAAATATTACTATTGGGCCTTTAAAAATTTAATTGGCCCTAATGGGCCTAAATTTATTTTTGGCATAGGGTGATTCCTAATTGGGCCTTGGCATTTTGGGTTGATCCATTATGGCCAAAGCCCATGCCTAAAGAATTAATTGAAAGCCCATTGGACTTTAATTGAATTGGCATTGAATGTTAATTTGGCCTTTGAGACCCAATTGGATTGTATTTGGAATTAAACACGAATTAGTATTGGATACAATTTGAATTGGATTTAAAATTGTAGTTCGATATAATTCAAGAATACGTACTTTGAGTATTTATTCTTAAACGAGTTGGACTCGCACAAATCAAATCGTTGTATGAACATTAGATGGTCATTAATCAAAGATTAATTAATTGGATTAGATTGATTGACAGCATGCTTTGTGTGAATACTTGGATGTATTTATATGAATAATGTATATCAGATGGATATTAGTTGGGTGGGGGCAATTTTGGAAATTGTTGTAAGTATGGTACTTATTTGAAATTGGACCTGCGTGTCCAGCCTTTTACCTCCTTATCTCTTTGTATTTCTCTTCTCACCAATTCCCCTCAATGCAAATGAGGTTTCTCTAATGTATTATGTAATTGGGTAAAAGTATGTAAAGTGCTAGCGGGAGAGAAGAAAGAGAGAGTGATTTGTTTTAGGAACAAATTGCATTATATATCCATCTGCATATCATTATTAAATTTTATCGCGCCTTATTATTCTTTTAGAATGCATGTTTAAGGGTGTATGATGAGACCTAATCAAAGATAATAAATTGGTTGCCAATTTTCGCGAAAAACCATCACTTTAATAGTAAGTGTTTTCCTTCCATTGAGTGGTTCTCTCTCAAGATCCAAGATTGATTTTGATTTTTTGGCCAAAGTCAAGATCACTGTCCATCGCGGATGTGTTTGAACCACGAAAGCTTTGTTACATATCGCATGTCTTAGGCAGTTGTGATTTGTTGGCCAAAGTCAAGGTCACTTCTGTACATCGACGTGGATTACGAAGCTTTCCGACTGTCAATGGGTCACGCTTAACTGGAATCATTAAGCTTGTTGAGCCAAAGCCAAGGCTTAGTTGATTCAGAGGAAAATGTTAGGAAATATATTGGATATATATCTTGGACTTGGAGGTCCACCTATCGGGTCTAGGAATTGGATGAGATCGAACGAAACCGTCAGACTATTGTATATAAACATCCTCCAAATGGTTTTCGTTAAGGAAAGTGGTTTTGACGTCCATCTGCCATATTTCATAATCGAAATATGCAGCAATAGCAAGCATTATCCGAATGGATTTAATCATGGCAATAGGTGAAAACGTTTCATCATAATCAACACCATGTCATTGACGATACCCTTTCGCTACAAGCCTAGCTTTGTACGTTTGTATGTTGCCATCCATGTCAGTCTTCTTCTTGAAGACCCATTTACAACCAATAGGCTTTACGCCTTCTGGTGCATCAACCAGTGTCCAAACTTGGTTGGTATACATGAAATCCATTTCGGACTTCATGGCTTCTTGCCATAAAGCGGAGTCGATATCTTGTATCGCTTCCTTATATGTATCCGGCTCATTATCCTCAATAAGATTAATATCTACTTGAGGTGAGATCAGAAACCCATACCTCTCAGGTTGTTTTCTGACTCTCTCTGACCTACGCGGTTCTTGTGTATTAGAAGATTGTGGTACAGTCTCATCCCTGATGAACTGTTCGTGTTCCATTTGGGAATCATTGCCAGGAACAGTATCACTCCGATTTTCATCGAGTTCTACTTTCCTCCCACTTACCACTACATTTAGGAATTTTTTTTCCAGGAAAACTGCATGTAGAGCAACAAATACCTTGTTCTCTTGTGGGTTGTAGAAGTAATATCCTTTGGTTTCCCTAGGATAACCTACAAATAGGTACTTATCTGATTTGGGTTCTAGTTTGGTACCATCGAAATGTTTAACATATGCCCAGCATCCCCAAATCTTCAGGAATGAGAAACCCAGTTTCTTTCCTGTCCATATTTCATATGGAGTATGTTGTACAGACTTTGACGAAACCTTATTCAAAATAAGTATTGCACTGTTCAAGTAATCTTGAAACTCATTGCTAAAGTATTCTCCACCACGGTCCGACCGTAATGTTTTAATACTTTTTCCGGTCTGTTTTTCTACTTCGTGTCGAAACTCTTTGAATTTCTCAAAGGTTTCCGACTTGTGTCTCATAAGATACACATAACGATAACGTGATGCATCATCCGTAAAGGTTACGAAGTATTCATATCCACCTCTAGCATGGCTAGACATGGGCCCGTATACGTCACTATGAACGAGGGCTAACAGTTCGGTGGCACGTGCACATTTATCGCTAAAAGGTTTTTTAGGCATTTTACCTAATAAACAAGATTCGCAGACTTCATATGAATTTGGATCAAATCCGTCCAAGTATCCACTCTTCGAAAGTGTGGATATACGAGTCTTGTTAATATGTCCTAGACGATAATGCCACATATAAGTTTCATCTTTGTTACTTAATTTAAGCATTTTGTTTGTCATGTTATATGTTTGAGATTGATTTATATTCAAAATATAAAGACTATTATTAACATCAGCACTGCATATCTCAAAATCATTTTTATAAACAAAACACCATGTTTTTCTGAATACAAAAGTATACCCACATTGGGTTAAACAAGATACATATATAATGTTTCTAGTCAAACTCGGTATATAATAGCAGTTTGATAATTTAAGTACATGCCCCGATGGTAGTTCCAAAATGTAGGTCCCAACAGCCAAAACGACGACTCTAGTCCCATTTCCAACTCGGAGGTCGATCTCTCCTGAAGCCAGTCTCTTGCTAATCTACAGATCATGCACATCAGTACATATATGAGTACCACAACCAGAATCAAAAATCCAATTTTTAAAACTAGAAGTAGACATGTTTATTTCAATAACAAACATACGTGAAGCCGGAGTCTTGCCCGCCTTCACTTCCTTCATGTGCGCCTTGTACTCACGGCAGTCACGCTTCCAGTGATCCCATTTGCCACACTGTAGGCAGACATCTTGGGATTTGTCATTTGCCTTCTCAGAAGACTTTGATGATTTGGCCTTGCCCTTTCTCTTCTTCTTATTCTTCACGCCTCCAGAAGCCTTTGGCCAAGCCCTGGCATTCTGAGATGTCGAAGCGAAGTGCGCCTCGCACTTTTTGCCATTTAGAAGCTTTTTTTCTACCTCTCTCAGCATTGCCATCAACTCTCTAAGAGTATTTTCTTGGTTCATCATATTGTAGTTCATGATGAACCCGCCCCAACTATCAGGCAGAGACTGTAAGATCAAATCTATAGATGTCTCAGCCTCGAAGACTATGCCCAGTTGTCCCAACTGTTCGATGTCAGCAATCATCTACAACACATGATGCTCAACAGATGTAATCTCTAACATGCGAGAGTGAAAGAGCTTCTTCTGTAATTCGTACCTCTGTAATCTAAGGTTAGATCGGTAAAGGTCCCTCAATTTCAACATCATTTCATAGGGATCCAATCCCTTATTTTGACGACGAAATTATGGGGTCATTGCAGCAAGCATGACAGATTGAGCAGTTGCGTTGTCATCGTTATGAGTTTTCCAAAGCTCAAGCTCAAGCGGCTGCTCAATTCTGGGCTTAGGCCCGAGAGGTCTTTCTATCGTATAGAGGATCTTCTCGGCCCCCAGGACAATCCTTAGGTTCATATCCCAGTCAGGAAAGTTCGCACCATTAAAGACATTTTTGCCAATGATAATGTCTCTAACGTTGATCTTTTCGGTTATCTTAATTGCAATAGTCTAACTATTCAATTAACGATTTTGGGTACAATCCAACTGTTACAAAAAAACAAAAAAATATTAGTCCAACTAATATAAATATATAAAATGACAAAAATAATTTAAAAGCACGTATTTGGCAAGTATTTGAACGAAATTGCAAATTCAATACTGGCCTCCCACTATTTTTCAGCGAGCCTCTAACCCTCTGTTGAGTACTCGGGAAATCTAGTTTCCTAGTGGGCTAGGATCCCGTTAAATAACACACGACCTTGACTTTGGCCAACAAGATGTATGATATTTAACTAGGTAGATCTCTAAGATCAATTGGATCCCATCCAATTCCTAGATCCGGTAGGTGGACCTCCAAGTCCGAAACATATATACAATAAATATATGTCAATATATCCAATATATTTCCTAACATTTTCCTCTGAATCAACTAAGCCTTGGTTTTGGCTCAACAAGCTTAATGATTCCAATTAAGTGGGACCCATTGACAGTGGGAAAACTTCGTAATCCATGTCGATGAACAAGAAGTGACCTTGACTTTGGCCAACAAGTCACAACTTGCCCAAGACATGCGATATGGAACAAAGCTTTCGTGGTTCAAACACATCCGGGATGGACATTGATCTTGACTTTGGCCACCAAACCAATGCCAATCTTGGATCTAAGAGAGAACCACTCAATGGAAGGAATTCACATAATATTTGTTTGAGGGTTTTTCGCGTAAATTGGCAACCAATTTATTATCTTTGATTAGGTCCTATCATACACCCTTAAGCAAGCATTATAAAAGCATAATAAGGCACGAAATAAATAATAATGATATGCGGATGGATATTTAACAAATTTTTCCTAGAAAAAATCTCTCTTTTTCCTCTCCCCGGCTAGCACTATTCTAACTTCTACCCAATTACATAATACTATAAAGAAACCTCATTGACATTGAGGGGAATTGGTGAGAAGAGAAATACAAAGAGTCAACAGATATAAGGCTGGACACGCAGGTCCAATTTAATAAATTCTAAATTTATTACAAGAATTTCCAAAATTGCCCTCACCCTTCTAATATCCATCTTATATACATTATTCATACAATACATCCATGTATTCACACAAAGCATGTTATTCAATCAATCTAATCCAATAATTAATCTTTGAATTAATGACCATCCAATGTTCAAACAACTATTTGATTTGCGCGAGTCCAACTCGTTTTGAGAATAAGTACTCAAAGTGCGTATTCTTGAATTATATCGAACTATAATTTTAAATCCAATTTAATTTGTATTCAATACTAATTCTAATTTAATTCCAAATTAAATAATTACACTTATTTTAGTGCCTTTTAGACTTAGATTCTAAATCCAATCGTAATGGGTCTCAAATGCCCAAATAACATCCAATGTCAATTTAATTAAAGTCCAATGGGCTTTTAATTAATTCTTAAGGCATGGGCTTTGGCCAATATGGATCAAACCCAAATGCCAAGGCCCAATTAAGGAATCACCCTATTTGCCAAAAAATTAATTTTGCCCCATTAGGCCCAATTAAATATTTAAAGGCCCAATTATTATATTTGGACTTTGTGGAATGGTTTTAGGCCCAATTTGGATCCAATACAATTGTCCTAAACCAACTTGGCCCAACCAAGCCCATTAAGCCAAATACAACAATATTAGCCCAATTCAAAATTGAAGACTAATTTTAATTAATACAAAATTCCAAATTTCACATTAATTTTTAATTAAAGTGTATTAGCCATAATTAATTAGTTAAACCAATATTTCCAAAACACCAATTAAACTAATTAATCATGCTTTAATTTATTCAATTAATGTCCAACACAATTGAAGCAAAATCAATCAATTTCATGTTTATCAAGTCACGACAATATGCATAATTTATATCCAATTTTGATTTCAATCTAATTAAATCAACAATCAATATACACATCATGCTTTAAACACATCCAATGGTCTAAAATCAAAAATCACCATGATATATCTAGGGTTCATGTTTCGGTCAAAGCAAGGAAATTATGGGAAAATTTATCCAATTCATTTTCTCAATTTTTAAGATGCATAAATCTAATTCATCATAATCCAAGCCCAACCAAACCATCAATTTGAAGAAATCATGCTCAAATTATAAAAACCCCAAATTAAAGTATATAAACCCTAAATTCATTTCATGCTTAGAAAAGGCTATCGATACCACTGTTAGGTTCCTATAACATGCCACGGATCTTCTAAGTCATGATTTCATGTGAATACTCAAAGAAGTTGTGGAAAAACTTACATTGATCGGTTTCGTTGGATGTTGAAAGTTTAAAACTTTTGTGTTTGAGAAGAGCTCCAAGCCTTTCCCTTGTATTCCAAACTCTATGATTTCTTTCCCTAACACCTTGGTTGACTCCTTGTAAGTGCTAGCTTGAAGAAATTTTGAAGAAAAATTTCTAAGGGGAGAGATGAAGCAATCGGCAATGGCTAGGAAAATGGGAGAGAGTGAGATGTTTTTGATTTTTGTGTTATGTATATGATTTTCAAAAAATCAAATCTATTTACCAAAATCAAGTTTAGGTATATGTCATTCAAAATGACAAAATGTGTTTTACAAGCTACCAAAAATCACCACCAACTTTTATCAACCAAAAGTGAATAAAGTTGACTAGTGATGTGAGTTGGTGGGCCCCACTTTAAAATTCAAAATTCAAGTGAGCCCGCTTAACACACTTCGGGCTCGAGTTCATTTAATTCCGAATTAAATAATTTTCCGTTGCAACATAATTAAATCTAATTTAATTAAATAATTATGCCTAGAAAAATTATTATTAAAGTCGCTCACGAATTAATTATAAATTAATTCGTTCGCCCGAATTAAAATCTAATTTTAATTCCGCTTTGAAATCTAATTTCAATTAATATATCAAATATATTATTTAATCGATTAATTCCAAATTAATCGTTCTCTTTCTACTATTCGAATTTTATCCCAGATAAATTCTTGCTGTAATTAATCATAGATTAATTTTCTCTCTCTCTTAATTAATCCCATATTAATTTTGTTCGAGTCAAACGTCATCGGTGAATCTTTGGGAAGCGACCCATGAGATCCTTGGATATGTTGGCAGTAAATTCGGTCGTCGGACTATCCGAACACGTGCGTACTCGGTACCACATTCTTATTGATTTACAAGACATGGTTGACTTCTAGCAAAGCACCGTGCCTACCCAATTCTCCAAAAATATTCTTTTAAGGAATATATAATCTAAACCAGGTGTAGTATACTAAGTATTGCGTATTACGATCCAACATCAGATGTCACATGCTAGGCCTGTGGCTGGAATTGTGTCTGTCCCGTACGAAGCATATATCGGATCACTAGCTATATGACCTTGTCATATTATCCCGATAGTTGCAACATATTAGTGTTAGGGATATGCCCTATACCAAACTTGTGGATGGGCTATATGTACATGTATTAGTAATATTTTCATTAATTAATAAAATGGCAATCTTTATTATACGTGTCTTACATAACTTATATGAATCATCAACACTGTAATAAAGCCCTTGGAGTAATAAGATGATGGCTTCCACGCCTTATGAGAATCATTGCTCTTAAATGTTCTTAGTCATAGTTTTGTGAATAATCTGGGCGTTCACAAAGCGGAGAGACTAGCATGATGATATGATCCGCCCTTAAGTGGGGTAGTCGTTCTCATAGGCTACTAGCGGAGATCCGTCCGCTTGGTGTATCACATGGATGCATGAGTTGCTCGTGTCCATCGAACTGACCACCGAAAGTTTTCATATGGATTGTTTATCCCATGTGTCTGTGAGAATTTTCATGTATCGATTATATGACTAGTCCTTAGACTTGAGGTCTTTACAATCTTATGTGTGGATCAAATAACTTTGACATTCTCCTTCCCCGGTTCAAAAGATCCGATCATAAGGGTATGATTGGGTCAATTGTTGAAACACATGAAGTTTGTAAAGATACAACAGAGAATCGCCACTCTCTCGGATAATATTTTCTTATTAGAGTAGTGTTCTAGTTCGCAAGTTGATATATGTGATCAGTTCTTCAGATTGTGGCCACAGCGGAAGAATCATGTGAGATTCTTGGGTTAACACGATTCATGACACTATCAACATCATACCTTTGACCATATGTGTAGACACTTTCCGTACCCTAGGTCAATAGGTGGGGATACAGTGAGGCGATGGACCGTATCATATGAAAATCTCATACAGAATGGGTATATATATACTTCCTTCTCATTTGGGGCCTTGGCATGTTGCTAGATGTCAACCTTAGTCATTGAAATCGAACGACCATCTGATCGGAGGATAATTTATGTTCGATTAAATTATCACGATTCATTTCATGTCCAACTTGAGGGGAACCCAAAAGGTCACACACAACAAAGTCGAAATCAATGGTTAACAGTGCACCGTACATATTTAACAGCATATATGATTGCTGTAGGAATTGTTCATAAATGGTTCAATGTATTTAATTATTGAACATATCATTTATGAGGTTCCATAATGGCTTAGGGATTGGTGAATGACAATAGGGGCACTTTGGGAATTGGAATAAAAAGATTAAAAAAAATACTATTCACATGAATAGTAATGTGTGAATAGTACCGCGTGAATATAAATTTTTTTTTTTTGTTATTTGTTTTTAATTCCAATTCGGCCTAAGCTCTTATTAGGGTTTTATAATCTCATCAAACCACTAAATTAAGATCCAATGGCTAAGATTAAATTGGCTTTTATCACACATCAGATTCTTAATTAATTTTGTTGTCTTTGAAGCACTATATAAACCCAAAGAATTCTTCACAAATTTTTGCACCAAAACTTTCAAATCTTGGGTTTATATAAGTGAGCAACTCTAAAGTTTTAAGAGTAAGCCACTGATTTTGAGGATCCTTAAGTTTAATTGACTAGAGGAACCTCGAGTTAAAAGTTTTGAGGTATTTGCCTAGGCTAGCACCAAGGGCAAAATACCCGTGCACTCAAGGCGTAGTCTTGCCCTTGAGTTTTGGCTTTGGTGTGTGCATCTTTGGAGGCCACACACTTGGGTGGCTCTTTGGAACGTAGAAGAGCTTGCTGAGTTCGAGAAAAGCTTGTAGATTGGAGGGAGGACTGGAGGAGTCTACGGTTCAAGTAAGTCTTTTTTTTTTCTTTTTTTTTAATTAGAGTTCTTATGATAGTTAGCATGTTTAGGTTTTGTTCTTTGCATGTTTTATGAGTTTTATGCTTAGAATATATAGTAACATGCCCAGGCTTGTAGAATAATCAAAACAAATGGGTATTGGGCAAAGGAAAGCGGCAAATATTAATAATTTATTTTTTTTTTTCCGCTGCGCACTCGCGGCCGCTTCCCAACAGTGGTATCAGCGCGCCGTTTTGTTTTGATTAGTTCTCACTCATTTGAACTCGAAATTGGGTGTTTAAAAGCTCGTTAGAAAGCTAACACCCAGAACTTAATTTTAGGCACAAGTTTTGCATGATGTGGTTAAGATTTGAATTGTGTAATGGCATTTAAATTTCACGCGTCTGCAGAAAAATGTGAATAGTAAATTTATTTGAATAAAATAAAATGCAATATCATAATTAAATATTAATCAAAGTTATTTAATGCCTAAAATAATTCCAACATATTAAAACTCATATGCTTGATAATTCTATGTATGATTAGAATTGGCATGATTATTTTAGGGTGCAAGCATCTATAGACTTTCTAAGAAATATAGAGTGTATTGCTTATCCCTGAGCTAAGTAATTATTCAGTGATGAACTTAGAGATTTATTACCTTTAAGGCTAATAAATATAAATCACTTGTTTATAATAAAAGACATTATAAAAGATACAAGTGGGGTGAGACCAAGGCGTTAATAAAACTTTCCAAACTAAAGTTAATTTAACCAAAGGTATTATTAGAGTTAGATAATGATTTGGTGTCTTCCTTCACTCACTACCTTTTTATAGCCAAAAGGAAAAGATGTGAAGACATCTAGAATCATTTACTCAAAGCTTACCTTAAAGCATATTTAAAGTGTTGGACTAATTGGAGGATCTATTGTTTATTCCTGTCACCAAGACGATAAGAGCCTAAGAGGTAAGGGTATTTAAGAGAGTTCGCTCCACCCTCCATATGGGGAATTTTCAATGGAGGAATCCATTTGACAGTTATTCACTTAAACTTGCTAAAATCCTCAATAATAATTTAAGTCTAAAATTTGCCTCCCATTGTAAAGTATAGACCCAAAGGGCTTAAATCGTATTGGCAGGACTAGGCTTTACCAGACTGACCAATACCAATTTGTCCCTAAATCGTACTATTGACAATGGTTTGACTTTTCTGAGTCATAAGACGCAGCGACCCTT
Source organism: Zanthoxylum bungeanum (assembly GCA_019454045.1). Classification (NCBI taxonomy): domain Eukaryota; kingdom Viridiplantae; phylum Streptophyta; class Magnoliopsida; order Sapindales; family Rutaceae; genus Zanthoxylum; species Zanthoxylum bungeanum. The sequence continues at coordinate 17,978 of SKCR01029947.1, forward strand.
AGGCGTGGTCTTATAACTTAGTGGAAAAGATTGGGTGTCCACAAAGACTAGCATAAGCTATGGCATGTGTGATTGCCCAACCCAATGATCAAGGAATTGTGATTTATATCATAAATTGGTTGGGAACCTACCTAATTATCGTATTTTATAACGACCGACGCCCTAGTCGGAGTTATGAAATGATGATAATGGGATCCTTGCCCACAAGAAATCCATCATATTGGGGTTGATGCGATTCGCTTAAAATTTTAAAACAATTGAGTGAGAGCAAATTCATAATATTAAAAGCCCATGTTATTATGAAACATTAATGAAAAAATATTCCTAATTTTAACATTCACTCTTAACATGTGGATTAAAATATTTCACAAACATTCAAATGGCAAACAGAGTATCACTTCGTTCCATCCTTGATGAGCATAGGCTCAAAGGGGAAATGTTTCTTTTGTGGAAAGAATGGTCATTGGAAGAAAGACTGCAGATCCTTGAAAGCCAAATAAGCTAGGGAAGCCCAAGAGGCAAGAAGCCCAATGCTTCAGGTATGTTGTATATGATTGAACTATATTCTCAAAACTCTGAACCTTCTACTTGGGTGCTTGACACCGGTTGTGGGACTCACTTGTGTAACAATATACAGGGCCTGAGAAATAGTAGGAGACTCCGTCATAGGGAGGTTGACTTACGTATGGGTAATGGAGCAAAAATGGCTGCATTGTGCGTGGGGACTTATTCATTAGTTTTTGCCGAATGGTTTAGTTTTAGACTTAGAAGATTGTGTTTATGTACCTTCTCTAGTAAAGAACATCATTTCAATTTCTTCTTTTTGTAATAAAGGCTTTTCATGCCTAATAAGTTGTAATGAATGTTCTATTTATTTCAATGAAATAAAATATGGAGATGGTATTTTGAATTGTTGAGTTTCAATCAAGTCCCAAGAATCATCAATCATGCATAAAAACGAGTTGAATACAACCAAGGAGTAAGGCGGAATACATACTCACATTGATGGGTTTGATGCTAGGAAGAACAAGCCACTTCTTGCTTCTCCAAAACGCGGCAGTGGCGTCCTTGTACTGCAGTGGAGTGCTCGGTTTTGCTCCTCTTTGAACCTCAAAAATTCGGCCATGGATGAACACCATTGAAGCTCCAAGCTTCAAGCTTCCAAAAGGAATTCCAAGCTCATAAATTCGTTTCCCTATCACCATAATATAACCCATGTGTGTGCTAGCACTTCTCCTTCTTCTTCAAGTTCGGTCAAACCAGAAATTTTGAGAAGAAATCGGCTCCAAGCCGAAAGTGGAAGAAGGAGAGAAAAGAGAGGGAGAGGAAGAGATGCATAAAAGGAGAGAGAGAAAAGTAAAAAAGAAAATAAAAATGTAATAGGTTTTTATAATTTCTAAAATTAATAAAACCATTTACCAATTCTTTTACTTTTCATTAAATACTAAAGTCAAAAAGTAAAAGCAAATGTTGCTTTTTCAACTTCTACATCAATCACTCAAATCAAGTGACAACATGTCACATCACTCAAAGTGACATTTGATTTGACGCTTGATGTGACTAGCGATTTGACGCACGATTTGACTTGCGTGCCGCACTCGAATTCGAAATGCGAATGCGCTCGCAAATAATCCTGGGCTCGGGTTCGCTAATTCCAAATTAACGAATTTTCCGTCGCGTCGTAATTAAATGATTACGCCTAGCGAAATCACTATTCACGTCGCTAACGAATTAATCTAAATTAATTTGTTCGCCCGAATTAAAATCTAATTTTAATTCCGCGTCGAAATCCAATTTCTAATAATATATCAAATATATTATTTTATCGATTAATTCCAAATTAATCGTTCTATCTCTTTAATTAATATTTTATCCCAGATAAAATATCTCCGCAATTAATCCCAGATTACTTTTCTCTCTCTTCTATTAATCCTAGATTAATTAAGTGCGAGTTATACATCATCGGTGAATCTTCAGGAAGCGACCCATGAGATCTCCGGATATGTTTGCAGTAAATACGGTCGTCGGATTATCCGAACACGTAAGTACCTCGTACTACCTTTATACCGATTTACAAGACAAGGTTGGCTTCTAGCAAAGCGCCATGCCTACCCAATTCTCCAGAAATATTCTTACAGGAATATATAGATCTGTATCAAGCGTAGTATACCGTAGTATTGTGTATATCGGCCCAGTATCGGATAGTCACGTGCTAGGGCTGGGGCTGGATAAAGTGTTTGCCCCGTCCGAAGCACATGTCGGTGTTGGAGTTTAATCAAGTCCCAAGGATCACAACATGCATAAAAACGAGTTGAATACTCAAAGGAGTAAGGCGGATTCATACTCACATGATGGGTTTTTGATGGATGAAGAACAAGATGCGTTTTTGGCTCCCTCCATAGAGCTCGGCAGTAGCTTTCCTTGACAGTGGGCTGTGCGATTTTGATCCTCTTTGAACCTCCAAGAATCGGCCATGCAAGACTCCATTGAATCTCCAAGCTTCAAGCTTCCATGCTCAAAGATTTTCGTTCCCTATCACCTATGTATCACTCAGGTGTGCTAGCACTTGTTCATCTTCCATTTTGCTTCTCAAAATTTCGGTGAAACCAGAAAAATGAGAGAAGAAATCGCACCATGCGTGAAGGAGATGAAAAGAAAGAAAAAAGAGGGAGAGGAAGAGTTACGTTTTTGCTCCAAAGCAAAAAACGTGTACTGTACAATGTTAGAGAGAGAGAAGAAATGCTTTTGTATATTTCATTTTATTAATATTTACCAAGTAAATAAATAAGACATATACTCAACTTTAATTCAAAAGTCAAAAAGGCAAGGAATAAAATAATGTTATATTCCATCTCAAGCCTTTTAAAAGCTTTCAATCATTGCACATCACTATTCACATCACATCTCTTCACTTTATTAAAGTGACAACATGTCATGTCACTCACTCAAAGTGACAAGTGATTTGACAATTGATGCGACTAGTGATTTGACGCTTGATGTGACTTGCGTGCCGCACTCGAATTCGAAATGCGAATGCGCCGCAATCACTCACTCTCGGGCTCGGGTTCGCTAATTCCAAATTAACGAATTTTCCGTCGCGTCGTAATTAAATGATTACGCCTAGCGAAATCACTATTCACGTCGCTAACGAATTAATTCTAAATTAATTCGTTCGCCCGAATTAAAATCTAATTTTAATTCCGCGTCGAAATCCAATTTCTAATAATATATCGAATATATTATTTTAATCGATTAATTCCAAATAATCGTTCTCTCTCTTTAATAATATTTTATCCCAGAATAAATATATCCGCAATTAATCCCAGATTAATTTTCTCTCTCTCATCGAATTAATCCCGATTAATTCTATCTCTCTCTCTCTAATTAATCCTAGATTAATAAAGTGCGAGTTATACATCATCGTGAATCTTCCAGGAAGCGACCCATGAGATCTCCGGATATGTTGGCAGTAAATACGATCGTCGGACTGTCCGAACACGTAAGTACCTCGTACTACGTTTATATCGTTTACAAGACAAGGTTGGCTTCCTAGCAAAGCGCCATGCCTACCCAATTCCTCCAGAAATATTCTACAGGAATTTATATAGATCTGTATCAAGCGTAGTATACCGTAGTATTGTGTATAATCGGCCCCCGTATCATAATCACGTGCTAGGGCTGGGGCTGGATAAGTGTCTGCCCCGTCGAAGCACATGTCGGATGTCTGGTGAACATAGGCTCCTATAATCGGATATACATGACCTGGTCCAATATCCCGATTGTTGCGCAACACTCAAGAGCACTAGTACCCGTATCCTGCGTGACATCAACTCCAATATGACGAAGTGACACTTCCGTCTCGACATCACACCCATACACTACGACTCTCTGATAAACACAGAAGCGGTGTACACGAACCGGTTTAAGCCCTGTACCACCAAGACCAAAGTCCTTACCGATTAATCGCAAGTATTAGCGATGCAATCTCAGGTTAGACTATACACACCTACCTCGATTTCCGGCCTCCCATGACACATAGTCATAATCCAATGGGATTCCGAGGGGTCTATCCAGAGCGAAGCTGTTTCCCGTACCATCGGAAACACGACCTCCTATCGCACTTGCATAATATCCAATACTTATATATTGAGAACTATGTCTCGGTGCCCTCACAAACGCGCCAAAGTGCAAACTAGCCTATTCCGCATTATCGATGTCCAGTCTCGATAATAACTACGGCTAGGGATATTTAATGATTAAACCTTCGGGGACTGATACATGTCTCATATCATTCTCAGTCCAGTACTAATCAAAATGAAGGACCCGCCTCTCTTCATTTATATATCTATGGTGATCTAATCACAAATGATGAGAGTGCAATTTCCTTGTCACATAGTGTAATTTGCTACAACAACACAAGAGTTGTGGCAAATATGACGTTATGGGTCATATTATCCAACAGTCGGATGTCTGGTAACTAGTCTCTATAATCGGATATTCATGACCTAGTCCTATGGTTGCGCAACACTTAAGAGCACTAATACCGTATCCTGCGTGACATCATCTCCAATATGACTGAAGTGATACTTCCGTCTTGACATCACACCCAATACACTACGACTCTCTGATAAACCCAGAAGTGGTGTACGCAGAACCGGTTAAAGCCCTGTACCACCAAGACCAAAGTCTATCGATTATCGTAAGTATTAGCGATGCAAGTCTCAGGTTAAGACTATACACACTACCTTGATTTCGGCCTCCCATAGACACATAGTCATAATACCAATGGGATTCCGAGGGGTCTATCCAGAGCGAAGCTGTTTCCCGTACCATCGGTGAAACACGACCTCCTATCGCACTTGCATAAGTATCCAATACTTATATATATGAGAACTATGCCGTTGTGCCCTCACAACGCGCACAAGTGCAATACTAGCCTATTCCGCATTATCGATGTCCTGTCTCGATAATACTCCGGCTAGGGATATTTAATGATTAATCCTTCGTGGACTGATACTGTCTCATATCATCTCAATCCAGGAACTAATCATATGGACCTCTCTTCATTTATACATTAATGGTGATCTAATCACAAATGATGAGAGTGCAATTTCCTTATCACATAGTTAATTTGTACAACAACACCGTGATCTGTACAAATAGTGACGCTATGGGTCATTTGTCTAACAATCTCCCACTTGGCACATAGCCAGTCACTCGAGTGTCTAACACCCGAACTATGTACGGTTCGCTCAAATTGCTGAGGAAAGGTTTTCGTCAGCGGATTTGCGTAATTATCTTCTGACGCGATTTATACATCGATCATCACATCGCCACGATGTATGATCCGAACGAATCAGATGATATAGAAGTATATATCTGGATCGTCGATGAGACCTTTAATTCCTTAGCCTATGCTGACGCCTAGCTCAGCTGCTAAAAGAACTATATCTAATCTAATTAGATTTATTATCGATCCAAATGGCTTCTATTGCTGCCTCAGCTGCAGCAATAATCCGCATTTGTTGTTTATTCGGCAACAGTTATCTTGCTCGGAATATTTCCAGCTCACTGTCCCAGTGTTCAAACTTTATAGTACCGTAGTATTTAATTGTTTGGAAACTTGCAGCAGTGATCCCAGTCACTTCAAGTTCTCCTTCTCCATAGTTTAAGACAACATCTTTAGTTCTCTCAGATACTAACAGATGTTCTTAATCTTCAATCCAGTGACTATCACTTGGATTGACCTGATTGTGACTCCATATGCTCGAAGCGTATGAGACACCATATCAAGTACATTTTAAATGTACAATTTCCCAGAGAGTGTTAACAACTCCAAATCTATCCCAGTAGATCTTTATTCCTTGAATAAAGGTTGTTACTCCCCAGAATTCTACGGAGAATTTCTTATGAAAGCCAAGCTTTCACCGATTGCTTTATGGGAATTTCATTGTCAGTGCCCTCTCCACTAACCTCCTTATATACACAAGAATTATTTCGTTTTGAGTCAAATCATAAACCATTATGATTATTTCAAAACGTCAGTTCCAAGAACCTTATGCTTGTTTCAATCCAAATGGATCGAATAACCCGCAAACCTTGTTTGTCGGTTATACAAAATCGTCAGGATGTTGTAAGCATCCTCCAAAAGGTTTCCTTTTCAGGAAAGCGATTTTGATCTATAACTGACACATTTCATAAATGAAATACGCAGTTATCAACAAGCATCTTCAAAATGGATTTACCATGGCAACAGGTAAAAGGTTGAACCGTTATTAACACAATGTTGATAACGATACCTTTCCGTCAAAAGCCCAGCTTTGTACGTTGGTATGTTGCCTTCCATGTATGTCTTCCTTGAAGACGTTTAATGTACCATAGGCACAATGCCTTGTGGTACAACAACTAGTATCCAAAATAGTTGTTATACATGGAATCCATTTCGGATTCATGGCACTTTGTCATAATAGGGAGTCGATACCTTGTATCACTTCCTCATACGTAATCAGTTGGTGTACCTTAAAAGATTACATCTTTATGAGGTTAGATCAGAAACCCATACCCCAGGTGTTTTCTGACTCTCTCCGATCTACGCGTTTCTTGTGTATTTGAAGATTAATGGTATAGATTCATCATATGAACTATTTGTGTTCCATTAAGGACTTCGTGCTTGAACAGTATTACTCCGATTTTCATCGAGTATCACTATCCTCCCACTGACCACTGCATATCGGTATTCCTCTCAGGAAAAACCGCATGGTGAGCAACAATCACATTGTTCTCATGTGAGATTTACAAGTACTATACTTAAGGTTTCCCTTAGGATAACCTATATTGGCACTTATCCAATTTGGGTCTTTAGTTTGGTATCATCCAAACGTTATGCCTGGCATACCCAAATTATCAGGAATGAGAAACCCGTTTCTTCCCTGTTCATATCCTATATGACATCTGTCAAACAGATTTATATGGAACCTTATTCTAAATAAGTTATTGCACTGTTAAAACTTATCCGTTGAAGGAAATGGTAGCTCAGAGCGACTCATGATTAGCCTTATCATGTCTAACATGATTCGGTTAATCCGTTCGGACACACCGTCACTTTGACGTGTTCCGGGAGGAGTCCTCATTTGAAAGAATACTATACTCTTTCAAGTATATAAGAAACTTATTGCTTAAGTATTTTCCATTACGGTCTTACCGGACGGTATAATACTATAGCCGATCTGTTTGTCTATTTCGTGTCGAAACTCTAAAAGTTTCCGATTTGTGTTCTTCAAAAGAAACACATAACCATAACGTGATGCCACATCCGTTTAAGGTCACGAAATATTCATGTTCACATCTAGCCTAGCTAGATATGGGCCCACTTACTTCACCATGAATAGGGCTAACAGATCGGTGGCCCTTATACTATTACCAAGTAAATAGTATTTTAGGTACTTTACCTAATAAACTAGATTCGCAGACCTTATTTGAATAGTCAAATCAGTCCTAGTACCCACTCTTCAAAAGTGTGGATATACGAGTCTCGTTAAATTGTGTCCTAGACAACAATGCCACAAATAAGTCTCTATTGATCAAATCAATTTGAGCTATTTATTTGTCATTTTATATGTTTGAGATTTTATTTATATTCAAAATATAATTCTGTTATTTACATCTAATGTATTTATCTCAGTATCATCTTTATATAATAAAACACTTAGTGTTCTATAATATAAGGTTTTATCCGCAACGGATTAAACACTGATATAGAGATAATGTCTCTAGTCAAACTAGTTACATTATAACAGTTCCTAATTTAAGTATATACCCAAAGGGTAGTTCCTAAACTTAGGTATCTACGGTCGAAACAGCGACTTTCGTCCCGTTTCCGATTCGCAGAGCAATCTCAGCTTGAAGTCAGTATCCTGCTCAAAGCAGATTCTGAACATCAATACATATATTTTATGTACCACACTAAGTATTTAAAATCTAATTTCAATACTAGTTGTGAACATAACTTTGACAAACATTTTTAAAGTAAGAGCCTTGCCCTTTCTTTAATTCCTTCGTGTCTGCCATATCCAAATGGTAGTCACTTTGGGATATGTCAATTATCCTTTTCAATATTTTAGGAACCTTAGGCCAAGCCTTGGGTTTTTAGAATATCGAAACGATGTGCACCTCGTGCTACATGCCCAATTGCAAACTTTGACTTTATCTCCTCTAGAATAGTCAATTATTTTCCAAGAATTATAAATTGCAATTTTAATACTTCTTAAATCTAAAATTAGATTTATGACAAGTATATTAAATTAAGCATTAAAGTCATCATCACATAAATCTTCCAAAGATTTTATGCTCTACTTATTTTGCTTAATTTTGGGCTTAAGGTATAATAAGTTATTTTATCAAATAAAGTAACCTATTATTTATTCCCAATTTGAAAATTAAATCATTTAAAATATTTTAATCCCAGATTATATTTTAAATATCCAACTTTTCAATTTTATCTTGATTACAATAGTCCAACTATTTAATCAACGATTAGTGGTACTATATATATTATAATGATTATAATAGTCCAACTATATAATCAAATATAATCCAAATTAATTAACCTCAATTACATTGATTACTATAATCCAATTATAAAATCAACTGTAAACTGAAATTAATTAATTCAAATATATTGATTAATATAATCCAATTATATATAATCAAGTATAATACAGTCCAACTGTTTATTAAAACAACAATTTAAATATTAGTCCAACTAACATTTAATCTAATGACGAAATAATTTAAATGAGCGCGTATGGCGAGTAATTGAACGAGTATTGCAAATTCAATTCTTGCCTCCCACTATTTTTCGTCGAGCCTCTAACCCTCTGTCGAGTACTCGGGAAACCGTGTTTCCTAGTGGGCTAGGATCCCGTTAAATATCACACAATCTTGACTTTGGCCAACAAATTGTATGATAATTAACTAGGTAGATCTCTAAGATCAATTGGATCTCATCCAACTCCTAGATCCAGTAGGTGGACATCCAAGTCCCAAACATATATCTTATATATGCCTATACATCGAATGTATACCCTAACCTTTTTCCTCTGAATCAACTAGGCCTTGGCTTTGGCACAACAAACCTAGTGATCCCAGTCAAGCGCGGACCCATTGACATGGAAGCTTCGTAATCAATGTCAATGGACAAGAAGTGGTCTTGACTTTGGCCAACAAACCACAACTTGGACACGACACCGATATGGAACAAAGCCTCGTGATTAAAACACATCTTCGACGGACAAGGGCTTGACTTTGGCCAACAACCCCTGCCAATCTCGGATCTTGAGTAAGAATCACTCAATGGAAGGAAAATAAACGCTTGATATTTAACGAGGGTTTTTCGCGTGCAAATTGGCTACCAATTTTAATTATCTTTGTTAAGGTCTCATCATCATACACCCTTAAACATGCATTCTAAACACATAATAAAGCGCATATGATAAAATAATAATGATATGCGGATGGATATTTTACACATTGATCCTAGATCAAATCTCTCACTTTCTCTCTCCCGCTAGCACAAATATTACTTCTACCCGTTACACTACACTTCTAAAGAAACCTCATTTACATGGAGGGGAATAGGTGAGAAGAGAATACAAAGAATAGGAGATAAGGCTGGACACGCAGGTCCAATTAATAAATCAAATTTATTACAACAATTCTAAAATCGCCCCACCCGGCTAATATCCATCCGATATACATTATTCAAACATCACAACCATGTATTCATACAAGCATGTTATCAATCAATCTAATCCAATTAATTAATCTTGATAATTAGTGATCATCCAATGTTCAAACAAAGATTTGATTTTGTTCGAGTCAAACTCGTATTGCGAACACGTACTCAAAGTACGATTTCTCAAATAAAATTAAATTACATGATTAAATCCAATTTAATACGTATTTAATTCTAATTCATTATTTAATTCCAAATTAAATATTACACTTTATAAAATAAACCTTTACGACTTAAATTCCAAATTTAATCGTTACGGGTCTCAAAGCCCGATTAATATCCAATATTAATTTAATTAAAGTCCAATGGGCTTTTAATTAATTTCTTGAGGCGTGGACTTTTGGTCAACTCGGGTCAAACCGCAACCAAAGTCCAATCCGGGAGTTACCCCATAAGCCCATAAATTAATTTAGGCCCATTAGGCCCAATTAAACGTTAAAGGTTCATTAGTCGCATTTGGGCCTTTTGGAAGCGGTTTTGGGCCTAATTGGATCCAACCAATTTTGGCCTAAACCAACTTTGTACAAAAGTCCAATAAACCCAATAACAACTTTAAAAGCCCAAATCCAATTTTAAGCCCAATAATTTAATTTCAAAAATTCCAAATTTTCCAATTAAATTACCTAAAGTGTATAGCATTATTAATTACCCAAATCAAAGTTTCCAAACACTAAATTTGTCCAATTAATCATGCTTAACATCAATTAATCATGTCCAACATAATTAAATCAAAATCAAACCCAATTCATGCTTCAAGTGTCTCGGCCATAAGGGGGAAAATTATGCCCAAATCAAATTCAATCCAATTGAACCAAATTAAACATAAATTCAACATCCCCAATGATTTCCAAGTCATCCAATGAACAAAAAATCAAAAATCCAAGACATTAGGGCACTTGCCAAATTCGGCCATCACAAGCAAATTGGGGAAAAATTGTTCCAAACACTTTCATCAAATTGATCTAATCAATCATCAATTAAACAACATTTAAGCATTCTAAATCATCCAATTTCATTAAACATGCTCAAAATCAAGTTTACCCAAATTTGTCATGCCCAAAATTTGGGGAAAAATGGATCCAACCAAATTTCATGAAATTGATTATGCACAACATCAATTCAACCTCATTCAAGCATACTATACTAAACAATTTAATCATTTGATGCTCAAATTGAGTTTACCCAAATTAAAGTTTTGGCCAACATAAACAAATTGGGGAAAATCAATCCAATTAATTTTTCATCAAATTGATTACATATAACTCTAAGTTATCCATATACAAACATTCTTAAACAACAATTTGTTAAAATCATGCTTAAATCAAAAAGCCCCAAATTTTGCTCAAGAACCCTAAATTCGTTTTATGCACAAATGGCTCAAGATACCATTGTTGAGTTTCAATCAAGTCCCAAGATCATAAATCATGCATAAAAACGAGTTGAATACAACCAAGGAGTAAGGCGGAATACATACTCACATTGATGGGTTTGATGCTAGGAAGAACAACCACTTCTTGCTTCTCCAAAACGCGGCAGTGGCGTCCTTGTATGCAGTGGACTGCTCGGTTTTGCTCCTCTTTTGAACCTCAAAATTCGGCCATGGATGAACACCATTGAAGCTCCAAGCTTCAAGCTTCCAAAAGGAATCCAAGCTCATAAATTCGTTTCCTATCACCATAATATAACCCATGTGTGTGCTAGCACTCTTCCCTTCTTCTTCAAGTTCGGTCAAACCAGAAATTTTGAGAAGAAATCGGCTCCAACCGAAAGTGGAAAGAAGGAGAGAAAGAGAGGGAGAGGAAGAAGATGCGTAAAAGGAGAGAGAGAAAAGTAAAAAAGAAAATAAAAATGTAATAGGTTTTTTATAATTTCCAAAATTAATAAAACCATTTACCATTCTTTTACTTTCATTATACTAAAGTCAAAAAGTAAAAGCAATGTTGCTTTTTCAACTTCTACATCAATCACTCAAATCAAGTGACAACATGTCACATCACTCAAAGTGACATTTGATTTGACGCTTGATGTGACTAGCGATTTGACGCACGATTTGACTTGCGTGCCGCACTCGAATTCGAAATGCGAATGCGCTCGCAAATAATCCCGGGCTCGGGTTCGCTAATTCCAATTAACGAATTTTCGAATTTTCGTCGCGTCGTAATTAAATGATTACGCCTAGCGAAATCACTATTCACGTCGCTAACGAATTAATTCTAAATTAATTCGTTCGCCCGAATTAAAATCTAATTTTAATTCCGCGTCGAAATCCAATTTCTAATAATATATCAAATATATTATTTTATCGATTAATTCCAAATTAATCGTTCTCTCTCTTTAATTAATATTTTATCCCAGATAAAATATCTCCGCAATTAATCCCAGATTAATTTTCTCTCTCTTCTAATTAATCCTAGATTAATTAAGTGCGAGTTATACATCATCGGTGAATCTTCAGGAAGCGACCCATGAGATCTCCGGATATGTTGGCAGTAAATACGGTCGTCGGATTATCCGAACACGTAAGTACCTCGTACTACGTTTATACCGATTTACAAGACAAGGTTGGCTTCTAGCAAAGCGCCATGCCTACCCAATTCTCCAGAAATATTCTTACAGGAATATATAGATCTGTATCAAGCGTAGTATACCGTAGTATTGTGTATATCGGCCCAGTATCGGATAGTCACGTGCTAGGGCTGGGGCTGGATAAGTGTCTGCCCCGTCCGAAGCACATGTCGGATGTCTGGTAACTAGTCTCTATAATCGGATATTCATGACCTAGTCATAATATCCCGATGGTTGCGCAACACTTAAGAGCACTAATACCGTATCCTGCGTGACATCATCTCCATATGACTGAAGTGATACTTCCGTCTTGACATCACACCCAATACACTACGACTCTCTGATAAACCCAGAAGTGGTGTACGCAGAACCGGTTAAAGCCCTGTACCACCAAGACCAAAGTCTATCGATTATCGTAAGTATTAGCGATGCAAGTCTCAGGTTAAGACTTACACACCTACCTTGATTTCGGCCTCCCGGCCTATAATACATTGTCATAATACCAATGGGATTCCGAGGGGTCTATCCAGAGCGAAGCTGTTTCCCGTACCATCGGTGAAACACGACCTCCTATCGCACTTGCATAAGTATCCAATACTTATATATATGAGAACTATGCCGTTGTGCCCTCACAACGCGCACAAGTGCAATACTAGCCTATTCCGCATTATCGATGTCCTGTCTCGATAATACTCCGGCTAGGGATATTTAATGATTAATCCTTCGGGGATTGATACTGTCTCATATCATTCTCAATCCAGGAACTAATCATATGGACCTCTCTTTTCATTTATACATTTATGGTGATCTAATCACAAATGATGAGAGTGCAATTTCCTTGTCACATAGTTAATTTGTACAACAACACCGTGATCTGTACAAATAGTGACGCTATGGGTCATTTTGTCCAACATAATAATGGTATCTATGTCTTATCAAACTAACAAAGAAATGTTCAACAACCTCTGATATATACAAACGTTAACTCCATTCGAATAATTCAATGATCATTTCTATGGCACAGTCGCTTAGGTCATATCAATTTACAAGATTAACTAAGCTTACATAAGGATGGGTATTTCAGACCCTTCAAATATGACATTATGGAACTTGTGAATCTTGTTTTACTTGGTAAAATGACCAAATTACCCTTCAAAAGTTAAAGGACGCGTTGCAACAGAGACAAATAGAACTTATACTTCTTATGTATGCGGACCAATTTCAGTCACCGCTGAGGTGATTCTCCTACTTCAGTACCTTTATCGTGATCACTCACGTATGGGTATGTGTACCTTATATACTTATTTGTGGTATTTGTTTTGAATTCCAATTTGGCCCAAAATCTTATTAGGGTTTTATAATCAATCACCAAAAAAACCACTAATTAAGATCCAATGGCTAAGATAAATTGGCTTTTATCCCACAGCGAATTCATAATTAATTTTGTGTCTTTGGAGCACTATATAAACCCAAAGAATTCTTCACAAATTTTTGCACCAAAGCTTTCAAATCTTGGGTTTATTAAGTGAGCAACTCTAAAGTTTTAAAGTAATATCCACTGATTTTGAGGATCCTTAAGTCTAATTGACTAGAGGAACCTCGAGTAAAAGTTTTGAGGTATTTGCCTAGGTTAGTACCAAGGGCAAAATACCCGTGCACTCAAGGCGTAGTCTTGTTGCCGTGAGTTTTGGCTTTGGTGTGTGCATCTTTGGAGGCCACACACTTGGGTGGCTCTTTGGAACATAGAATAGCTTGCTGAGTTCGAGAAAAGCTTGTAGATTGGAGGGAGGACTAGAGGAGTCTACGGTTCAAGTAAGTATTTTTCTTTCTTTATTTTAATTAGATTTCTTATGATAGTTAGCATGATTAGGTTTATGTTCTTACATGTTTTATTAGTTTTATGCTTAGAATATATAGTAACATGCCTAGGCTTGTAGAATAATAAAAACAAATGGGTCTTCGGCAAAGGGAAAACGGCATCATAATTTTAATTATTTATTTTTCCGATGTGCACTCGCGGTCGCTTCCCAACAATTAGAGTAGCAGTTCTGTATCCCTACGTGATCATCATCTCCATATGACTGAAGTGACATTTCCTTCTTGACATCACACCCAATACACTGCAATTCTCAATAAACCCAGAAAAGGCGTACACAGAACCTGTTAAAGTCCCGGATGACCAAAATCAAAGCGTATTGATTGTCGCAAGTATTAGCGATGCAAGTCTGAGGTTAAGACTGTTAGACATTGTGTCCCATAGCGTCACTGTTTGTAAATGATATTGTATTATTGTACAAAATTAACTATGTAATAATGAAATTGCCTTTTGCCATTTTGTAAATATTATTTACTTTGATATATAAATGGCGAAAGTCCATATGATTAGTACTGGATTGAGATGATATGAGACAGTATCAATCCATAAAGGTTTAATCATTAAATATCCCTAGCCGTAGTATTATCGAGACTGGACATCGATAATGCGGAATAGGCTAGTATTGCGCTTGTGCACGTTGTGAGGGCACAACGACATAGTTCTCATATATTTAAGTATTGGATACTTATGCAAGTGCGATAGGAGGTTGTGTTTTACCGATGGTACGGAAAACAGCTTCGCTCTGGATAGACCCCGCGGAATCCCATTGGTAGTATGTCTAGGTGTCTATGGGAGGCCGCATCAGGGTAGGTGTATATGGTCTTAACCTGAGACTTACATCGCTAGTACTTGCGACAATCGGTAAACTTTGGTTTTGGTGGTTGGGGACCTTAACCGGTTCTGTGTACACCTCTTCTGGGTTTATCGAGAATCGTAGTGTACTGGATGTGATGTCAAGATGGAAGTATCGCTTCAGACATATGGAGGTGATGATCACGCAGGACACAGAACTAGTACTCTATAAAAGGTTGCAACCGTCGGGACAATATGACTAGGTCAGGATTGTCCGATTTAAAGAGACTAGTTGCCTGATGTCCGATATATGTTTCGTACGGGCAGACACATCTCCAGCCCTAGGCCTAGCATGTGATCATCCGATACTGGATCGATGTACGCAATACTACGGTATACTACGCTTGATATAGATCTTATATTCCTATAAGAATATTTCTGGAGAATTGGGTAGGCATGGCGCTTTGCTAGAAGCCAACCTTGTCTTGTGAATCGGTAAGAACGTAGTACGAGGTACGTGCGTGTTCGGATTATCCGACGACCGTATTTACTGCCAACATATCCGGAGATCTCTTGGGTCGCTTCCTGAAGATTCACCTATGATATTTGATTCGAACTTAATTAATCTTGGATTAATTGCGGAGAAACTTTATCTCGGATAAAGTGCCTTATTTAGAGAGAGAGAACGATTAATTTGGAATTAATCAGTAAAATTATTATATTCGATATAATAATTGAAATTCGATTTCGACGCGAAATTAAAATTAGATTTTAATTCGGGCATACGAGTTAATTTAGAATTAATTCGTTAGCGACGTAAATAATAATTTCGCTAGGCGCGATTATTTATTTAAATTCGATTTAATTAACGTCGCGACGCAAGTTCGGTATTTCGGAATATCGAACCCGAACGCGTGAGTGGACGTGGGCCCACTTTCATTTGGAAACGTGTGGGGCCCACTTGACACATGTCATTATATGTATTATTTTATTGATAATGCATTGCATGGTGATAGTGTATAATACACTCTAATGTTATGCATGGAATTTGAGTGTTTGACACTCTAAGCCTTTGCATGGCTTGTGTCATAGATTTATTATTATTAATAAATATTATGGCATAAATATAAATTGATTTTTGGTATCAAAAATCAATTAGAACAAAAAGAAAAATCTCTCTTCTCTCTCTCACTTGGCCGAAAACTGCATGCAGTTTTTTGGTCTTCATCTTCTTCATTTTGGTTGCCAAAAGCTTGAAGAAAGTGTGATTGTTTGGAACATCTCCTCACATGCAAGGCTAGCACCTTTCAAGGGATCAAAAGAGGTGATAGGGAAACCATCATAGAGCTTGGAATACTCAAAGCTTGGAGCTTTCCACATCTTCTCACCTTGGCCGAAAATCATCCACCTTGGAGCTTCCATCTTGGCTTGATTTTCTTCATCACAAGATATTGTAAGTATGATTCCGCCATACTTCATGTTTATATATATTCTTTGTTGTATTTCATATATGCTTAATCTTTCCTTGGGACATATTATAGAAACCAACAAAGACCAAATACACCTACCCTGATTCAGATTCCCAAAGACACATAACCATATTACCAATGGGATTTTGAGGGGTCTATCCAGAATGAAGCTGTTCCCGTACCATCGGTAAACAGAACCTCCTATTACACTTGCATGAGTATCCAATACCGAAATATATGAGAACTATGTCGTTACGCTTCCATAACACCCACAAGTGTAATACTAGCTTATTCCGCATTATCGATGTCCAGTCTCGATAATACTAGGACTATGGATATTTAATGATTAAACCTTTCGTGGATTGATATTGTCTCATTTCTTATTAATCCAGAACTAATCATATGGACTTTTATCATTTATACATTCAAGTAATCTAATTAAAAAATGATAAAATAGCAATTTCCTTTGTCACATAGTTAATTTGTACAAAAACCACAATTTCTTTTACAAATTTTGATGATATGGGTCATAATTGTCCAACACATGGGCGATAATGTCTTTAACGGCTCCAATTTTCTAGATTGGGAGATGAATCTCAAGATAGTCATAGGAGTCGAGCAGTTACTCTATGTTATAGAGAAACCTCTCGGGTCTGAGCCCGGAGTTGAGCAAATAGTAGAACATGAGCTTTGTAAGACTTATCGTGATGATAACTTTAGTGCTCAATCCGTCATGGTTGCCGCAATGACTCATCAATTTCGTCGTTGGAACAAAGGATTGGATCTTTATAGTATGATGTTGAAATTGAAGGATCTTCACAGATCTAACCTGAGATCACATAAGTCTGAATTGCAAAAGAAGCTCTTTCGCTCGCATATGTCATAGGGTATATTTGTCGAGTACTATGTGTCGCAGATGATTGCTGACATCGAACAGCTAGGTTAGCTGGGCATAACCTTCGAAGCCGAGACTTCTATAGATTTGATCTTATAGTCTCTGACCGACTGTTGGGACAGGTTCGTCATGAACTATAACATGATGAACCAAGAGAAAACTCTGGGAGATTTAATGGTGATCCTGAAAGAAGCAGAACCAGAGCTTCTGAATGGCAAGAAGCGCGAGGCGCACTTTACTTCGACATCCCAGAAGGCCAATGCTTGGGCGAAGGCTTCTGGGGGTGTGAAGAAAAGGAAGAAAAATGACATGGCCAAATCATCAATGTCTTATGGGAAGACTAAGGACATATCCCAAGACATCTGCCTACATTATAGCAAATAGGGTCACTGGTAGCGTGACTGTCGTGAGTACAAGGTGGAGTTGAAGGAAGTGAAGACGGGCAAGGCTCTGGCTTCAGGTATGTTTGTTATAAACATGTCCACTACTGGTTTTAAAAATTTAATTTTTGATTCTGGATGTGGTACTCACATATGTACTGGTGTGCAGGATTTGCTAATTAGTAGGATACTGGCTTCAGATGAGATCCACCTACGAGTCGGAAATAGGACGAGAGTTGTTGTTTTGGCCGTTGGGACCTATGTTTTTATCAGCCATTGGGGCATTTAATTACATTAGGTGATTGTTATTTCGTACCTAGTTTGACTAGGAACATCATCTCTACATTTTGTTTAACCCGTTGCGGGTATATTTGTATTCGGAACACTGGGTGTTTTGTATATAAAGATGACATTTTGATATGTACAACATATGTTAATAATAGTCTTTATATTTTGAATATAAACGAATCTCAAACATATAACATGACAAACAAAAGCTCAAACTGAGTAAATCAGATGAGACTTATTTGTGGCATTGTCGTCTGGGACACAATAACAAGAATCGTATATCCACACTTCGAAGAGTCGATACTTGGACGGATTTGATCCTAATTCATATGATGTCAACGAATCTTGTTTATTAGGCAAAATGCCTTTTAACGGTAAAAGTGTACGTGCCACCGAGCTGTTAGCCCTCGATCATAGAGACGTATACGGCCCCATATCTAGCTAGGCTAGAGGTGGTTATAAATACTTTGTAACCTTTACAGATGTTGTATCGCGTTATGGTTATGTGCATCTTATGAAACACAAGTCGGAAATTTTTGAGAAATTCAAAGAGTTTTGACATGAAGTAGAAAAATAGACCGGTAAAAGTATTAAAACATCACAGTTGGACCGTGGTGGAAAATACCTGAGCAATGAGTTTCTCAATTTCTTGAAAGAGTATTGTGGGACACAGAAACTGGGAGACGCATGTTGTTCCGTGCTCGCGGCCCGGTTGGGAGTACGGAGTAGCCTGCGGGGGACTAAATCGGAGAATAAAGGAGTCGCCATCCGGTGTGAACCGGGAAAATAATTTAAGGCCGCACTCACCCCTCGCAAGGGAATACCTCAAACTGTTGGGTTCGGAATGGTCCCTTATTTATTCCACTTGTAATAAAATGATTTGTGCAATAATTTAATCGAATCTAGCAACATACATTCCCATGGGTATTCTATTTCTAAGTTCACATGCGTAAGTACAAGGCTCATATCTAAGTTCATATGTAACACATTTTCATATTTGCATACAACCTATTTGCATATAATCTATGTCCAAATTTGCATATTGCATACAATCTATGTCCAAATTTGCATACAACCTATTTGCATAAAATCAATGTCCAAATTTGCATACAACATATTTGCATATAATCTATGTTTGAATTTGCATGCATAAAGTAAATTGAAATACGGCAAGCATACAATGTCCTAAACACATTACATTCATGGACACGGAAATGCAAACAAATGGCAGTTGCACAATCATACGTAATAAAGAGAAACAATTAGGTATAAAATTCAAAGAAATAACCAAAGAGGCAATTGTACATCAAAATAAACGTGCCATGATACGATTTGAAAGATAAATAATGGAAGAGATGCGACATATGCCCACATCTATATAGACTTCAAGTGTCCGATTGAACGTATCTCACATTCAATCGAATGCACTTTGTCCGGCGCGGCAAAACGTCGTGGCAAAGGTAGCCCGTAGGCTTTCTATCCCTCAAAGTGGAGGACCTTTAATCCAACTTGATTTGCCCATGCGCGATGCAACATGATGCATGATTATGCAAGAAGATGACATACAAAGAAAAACAAATAACGAAATAA
>SKCR01029948.1:0-37607 GCA_019454045.1 Zanthoxylum bungeanum
TATTTCAAGTCATCTAATGTCTTAAAATTAAAAATCATCTAGTCCATATGCTTACATGTATTCGGCCAAGCCTCATTTGGTGTTGGAAAAATTAATCCAATTTATTTTCCATAAAATTGATGATGTATAATCTAAATAACATACATCTAACATATTTAATCAGCAAACTCATCAAATCATCAAATCATGCCTTCATACAATTTTCCCCAAATAACATCCTAATATATTTGCATGCTCTTTAAGCTCAATGATACCATTGTTGGAAATAATTACCAAGCCCCAAGATCAACAAGAAAAAAGCAAAATATATAAATACATGAATGAATTAATTGAAGTATGGCGGAATCATACTCACAATACTTGAAAATGGATGCTAAGAGATGATGCGAAATTCCTCCCTTGTGCAGTGATGCTCCTCGGCCAAGAAGAAAAGAGAGACTCCAAGTCAAGTTTGATCCTTCCAAGCTCAAGGATTAGTTTCCCATAACAGCTATGTAATGACCCTTGAAGGTGCTAGCCTTTGTTGTGATTTTGAATGCCACAACTTCTTCAAATCTTGCCACAAAAATTGAAGAAATGGAGAGCCCAAAACTGCATCTGGTTTCGGCAATGTGAGAGAGTGAGAGTGTGTTATGATTTTTGTTACAAAAATCAATTTATATTATGCCTTAATATTTATTAAATTAATAATAAACTTATGACACAAATCATGCAATGGCTTAGAGTGTCCAACACTCAAACTCCATGCAAAACCATTGAGTGTATTGTACACTATCACCATGCAATGTATTAACAATTAAATAATGCATAAAATGACATGTGTCATGTGGGCCCCACACGTTTCCAAATGAAAGTGGGCCCACGTGCACTCACGCGTTCGGGTTCGATATTTCCGAAATAGCGAGTTACGTCGCGACGTTAATTAAATCGAATTTAAAATAAATAATTGCGCCTAGCGAAATTATTATTGACGTCACTAACGAATTAATTCTAAATTAACTCGTTTGCCCGAATTAAAATCTAATTTTAATTTCGCGTCGAAATCGAATTTCGATTATTATATCGAATATAATATTTTTACGATTAATTCCAAATTAATCGTCTCTCTCGTTGTATAGTACTTTATCCAAGATAAAGTCTCTCCTCCGTAATTAATCCAAGATTAATCGAGTTTGAATCATACGTCATTGGTGAATCTTCGGGAAGCGACCCAAGAGATCTCTGGATATGTTGGCAGTAAATACGGCCGTCAGATTATCTGAATACGTACGTACCAAGTACTACGTTTTTACCGATTTACAAGACAAGGTTAGCCTCTAGCAAAACGCCATGCCTACCCAATTCTCCAGAAATATTCTTATTGGAATATAAGATCTATAACAGGCGTAGTATACCGTAGTATAGTGTATATCGAACCAGTATCGGATGATCACATGTAAGGCCTGGGGCTGGAGATGTGTCTGCCCCGTACGATACACATATCGGACATCAAGCAACTAGTCTCTTTGTTGAATCGGATAATCCTGACTAGTCATATTATCCCGATGGTTGCAACCATTATAGAGTACTAGTTCTGTATCCCTCGCGATCATCATCTCCATATGTCTGAAGTGATACTTCCATCTTGACATCACATCCAATACACTACGATTCTCGATAAACCCAGAAGAGGTGTACACGGAACCCGTTAAAAGCCCTGGACCACCAAAACTAAAGTTTTACCGATTGTCCTAAGTACTAGTGATGCAAGTCTCAGGTTAAGATCATATGCACCTACCCTGAAGCGGACTCCCATAGACACGCAGACATACTACCAATGGGATTCCGTGGGGTCTATCCAGAGCGAAGTTGTTTTCCGTACTATCGGTAAAACACAACCTCCTACCGCACTTGCATAAGTATCCAATACTTAAATATATGAGAACTATGCTGTTGTGCCCTCACAACATGCACAAGTGCAGTACTAGTCTATTCCGCATTATCGATGTCCAATCTCGATAATACTATGACTAGGGATATTTAATGATTAAACCTTTATGGATTGATACCGTCTCATATCATCAAATCCGGAACTAATCATAGGGACTCTTACCATTTATATCAAAGTAAATAAATTACAAAAAAACGGTAAAGGCAATTTCATTACTACATAGTTAATTTTGTACAATAATACAATATCATTTACAAAATAGTGACGCTATGGGTCATAACTGTCTAACACTTGTTTGATCTTGGGACCTAGATAATAACCAACAATGCCATCAAGAGCTATAGGTTCAAGCATGAAAAATGTAGGGCTTAAAATTTGGGTAAATGTTTGTTGAGCATGATTTGAATAAATTGATTGTTTAAGTATGCTTATAACATGTTTAATTTCATTTTGGTTGGACCAATTTGTTGAAAATTGATTTGGAATAATTTTCCCCAAAAATATCATGTTGGCCGAATATGATGATCATTTTGGAATTCTTTGAATTTTTGTTTTTTGATTCATTTGATGAGTTGGAATCATTTAGGATAATGTTAATTTGAAACTAATTGGATGGATTTGTGAATTGAACATAAAATCCCCAAATTGATCACCTTGGCCGAATGGAATTATGCCCTAATGTCTTGGTATTTTTTTGATTTTTTGAACATTGGATGTGTGGAAATCATTCGGGAAGTTGATTTAATGTCAATTGTGGATTAATTGGATTGAAACCGAATTGGATATAAAATCCATCCCTTGGCCGAGAGCATTAAAGCATGTAATGGGTTTGATTTTTTCATTTATGTGTTGGACATATGATAATGATAATTAGCATGATTATTGGACTAATATGGTATTTTAGAAAATTGATTTAGTTGATTAATCATGTAATACACTTTAGGTAATTGAATATGAAATTGGATTTTGTATATTTAATTAATTGGGCCTAATTTTGAAATTGGACTCTAATGTTGTAATTGGGCTTATTGGGCTTGATTTATCAAGTTGGGTTTAGGCCAAATGGATTGGATCCAATTGGGCCCAAAACCACTTCTGTTAAGCCCAAATGCGACTTAATGAACCTTTAAAGTTCAATTGGGCCTAATGGGCCAAGATTGATTTATGGGCTTATAGGGTAAATCCCGGATTGGACTTTGGTTATCGGTTTGACCGGAGTTGACCAAAAGTCCACGCCTTAAGAAATCAATTAAAAGCCCATTGGACTTTAATTGAATTGACGTTGGACGTTAATCGGTCTTTGAGACGCGTTACGATTAAATTTGGAATTTAAATCGTAAAAGGTTTATTAATAAAGTGTAATGTTTAATTTGGAATTGAATAGTGAATTAGTATTAAATACATGTTTAATTAGATTTAATGATGTAGTTTAATTTAATTCATGAATTCGTACTTTAAGTACTTATTCGCAAAAACGAGTTTGACTCGAACAAAATCAAATCGTTGTTTGAACATTGGATGATCACTTAATTATCAAATTAATTAATTTGATTAGATTGATTGATAGCATGCTTATGTGTGTGAATACGTGGTTGATGTATGAATAATGTATATCGGATAGATATTAGTCGGGTGGGGCAATTTTAGAAATTGTTGTAATAAATTCGATTTATTAAATTGGACCTGCGTGTCCAGCCTTATCACCTTCATTCTATTTGTATTCTCTTATCACCTATTCCCCTCCATGTAAATGAGGTTTCTTTAGAAGTGTAGTGTAACGGGTAGAAGTAATACAAGTGCTAGCTTGAGTGAGAAAGTGAGAGATTTGATATAGGATCAATGTGTTAAGTATCCATCCGCATATCATTATTATTTATTTTCATACTCGCTTTATTATGTATTTAGAATGCATGTTTAAGGGTGTATGATGATGAGACCTTAACAAAGATAATTAAATTGGTAGCCAATTGCACGCGAAAGTGATTTCAAGGGTTTATTTTCCTTCCATTGAGTGATTCTTGCTCAAGATCCGAGATTGGTAGGGGTTGTTGGCCAAAGTCAAGCCCTTGTCCGTCAAGATGTGTTTTAATCACGAGGCTTTGTTCCATATCGGTGTCGTGTCGAAGTTGTGGTTTGTTGGCCAAAGTCAAGACCACTTCTTGTCCATTGACATTGATTACGAAGCTTCCATGTCAATGGGTCCGCGCTTGACTGGGATCACTAGGTTTGTTGTGCCAAAGCCAAGGCCTAGTTGATTCAGAGGAAAAAGGTTAGGGTATATATTCGATATATAGGCATATATTAGATATATGTTTGGGACTTGGATGTCCACCTACTGGATCTAGGAGTTGGATGAGATCCAATTGATCTTCGAGATCTACCTGTTATTATCATACAATTTGTTGGCCAAAGTCAAGATTGTGTGATATTTAAAGGGATCCTAGCCCACTAGGAAACACGGTTTCCCGAGTACTCGACAGAGGGTTAGAGGCTCGACGAAAAAGTGGGAGGCAAGTATTGAATTTGCAACATTCGTTCGAATACTCGCTAAACGCGCTCATCTATATTTTACTCGTCATATTAATCAAAAGTATTAGTTGGACTAATATTTTATGTTGTTTTAAATATATATATAGTTGGACTATATACAAACTCATTCGATTTATAGTTGATTTTATAATTGGATTATAGTAATCAATATAATTGAATTAAATGATAGTTGATTTTATAATTGGATTATAGTAATCAATATAAAATTATAGTTGATTAAATAATTGGATTATTGTAATCATTATAATAAATAGTACCTTATTAAATTGATTAAATAGTTGGACTATTGAAATCAAGAAAGAATTGAAAAGTGGATATTTAAAATATATAATCCTTGGATTAAATGTTTTAAATGATTTAATTTTCATATTGGGAATAAAAAAGGTTACTTTATTTGATAAAATAACTTATTCCTAAGCCCAAAATTAAGCAAATAAGTAGAGCATAAATCTTTGGAAGATTTACGTGATGATGACTTTAGTGCTTAATTTAATATACTTGACAATAAATCTATTTTAAAGTATTAAGTTTGCAATTAATAATTCTTGGAGTATTAATTGACTATTCTAGTGGAGAAAAGTCAAAGTTTGGAATTGGGCAAGTTGCACAAGGTGCACATCATTTCGATATTCTAAAACCCAAGGCTTGGCCAAAGGTTTGTGAAATATTGAAAAGATAATTGACATATCCCAAAGTGACTACCATTTGGATATGGCAGACACGAAGGAATTAAAGAAAGGGCGAGGCTCTGACTTTAAAAATATTTGTCAAAGTTATGTTCACTACTAGTATTGATTGGATTTTAAATACTTAGTGTGGTACATAAAATATATGTATTGATGTTCAGAATCCGCTATGAGCAGGATACTGACTTCAAGCCGAGATTTCTCTGCGAATCGGAAACGGGACGAAAGTCGCTGTTTCGACCGTAGATACCTAAGTTTAGGAACTACCCTTTGGGTATGTACTTAAATTAGGAACTGTTATAATGTAACTAGTTTGACTAGAGACATTATCTCTATATCAGTGTTTAATCCGTTGCGGATAAAACCTTTATATTCTAGAACACTAAGTGTTTTATTATATAAAGATGATACTGAGATAAATTCATTAGATGTAAATAACAGAATTTATATTTTGAATATAATAAAATCTCAAACATATAAAAATGACAAATAAATAGCTCAAATTGATTTGATCAATAGAGACTTATTGTGGCATTATTGTCTAGGACACAATTAAACGAGACTCGTATATCCACACTTTTGAAGAGTGTGTACTAGGACTGATTTGACTATTTAAATAAGGTCTGCGAATCTAGTTTATTAGGTAAAGTACCTAAAATACTATTTACTTGGTAATAGTAAGGGCCACCGATCTGCTAGCCCTATTCATGGTGAAGTTAGTAGGCCCATATCTAGCTAGACTAGATGTGAACATATATTTCGTGACCTTAACGGATGTGGCATCACGTTATGGTTATGTGTTTCTTTTGAAGAACACAAATCGGAAACTTTAAAGTTTCGACACGAAGTAAATAAACAGATCGGCTATAGTATTATTCCGCCACGGTAAGACCGTAATGGAAAATACTTAAGCAGTAAGTTTTATACGTACATGAAAGAGTACGGTATTCTTTCAAATGAGGACTCCTCCCGAGACACGTCAGTTAGACGTGTGTCCGAAAAAACCGAATTTTGTTGGACATGATAAGTTTTATCACGAGTCGCTCTGAGCTACTGTTTCCTTCAATAGGATATGTATTAACAGTGCAAAACTTATTTAGAATAAGGTTCCATATAAATCTGTTTGACAGATATCATATAGGATATGAAGAGGAAAGAAACGGGTTTCTCACTCCTAATAATTTGGGTATGCCAGGCATAACGTTTGGATGATACCAAACTAAGAACCCAAATTGGATAAGTGCCAATATAGGTTATCCTAAGGGAAACCTTAAGTATAGTACTTATAAATCTCACATGAGAACAATGTGATTGTTGCTCACCATACGGTTTTTCCTGAGAGGAATACCGATATGCAGTGGTCAGTGGGAGGATAGTGATACTCGATGAAAATCAGAGTAATACTGTTCAAGGCACGAAGTCATTAATGGAACACAAATAGTTCATCTATGATGAATCTATACCATTAATCTTCAAATACACAAGAAACTAGTAGATCGGATAGAGTCAGAAAACAACCTAGGGTATGGGTTTCTGATCTAACCTCATAAAGATGTCAATCTTATGAGGTTATACCACCGACAACGTTTTGAGGAAGTGATACGAGGTATCGACTCCCTATTATGGCAAAGTGCCATGAGTCCGAAATGGATTCCATGTATAACAACTATTTTGGATACTAGTTGTTGTACCACAAGGCATTGTGCCTATTGGTACATTAAACATCTTCAAGGAAGACATACATGGAAGGCAACATACCAACGTACAAAGCTGGGCTTTTGACGGAAAGGTATCATTATCAACATTGTGTTAATAACGGTTCAACCTTTTACCTGTTGCCATGGTAAATCCATTTTGAAGATGCTTGTTGATAACTGCGTATTTCATTTATGAAATGTGTCAGTTATAGATCAAAATCGCTTTCCTGAAAAGGAAACCTTTTGGAGGATGTTTACAACATCCTCACGATTTTGTATAACCAACAAACGAGGTTTGCGGGTTATTCGATCCATGTTTGGATTAATGCAAGCATAAGGTTCTTGGAACTGTCGTTTTGAAATAATCATAATGGTTTATGATTTGAATCAAAACGAAATAATTATTGTGTATATAAGGAGGTTAGTGGGAGAGTGCACTGACAGTTAAATTCCCATATAGCAATTGATGAAAACTTGGCTTTCAATAGAAATTCTCCGTAGAATTCTGGGGAGTAACAACCTTTATTCGAGGAATAAAGATCTACTGGGATAAATTTGGAGTTTTTTAACGCTCTCTGGAAATTGTACATTTAAAATGTACTTGATTTGGTGTCTCATACGCTTCGAGCATATGGAGTCACAATCAGGTCAATCCAAGTGATAGTCACTGGATTGAAGTTAAGAACATCTGTTAGTATCTCAGAGAACTAAAGATGCTATCTTAAACTATGGAGAATGAGAACTTGAAGTGACTGGGATCACTGCTGCAAGTTTCCAAACGATTAAATAATACGGTACTATTAAGTTTGAACACTGGGACAGTGAGCTGGAAATATTCCGAGCAAGATAACTGTTGCCGAATAAACAACAAATGCAGATTATTACTGCAGCTGCGGCATCAAAAGAAGCCATTTGGATCGAAAATAAATCTAATTAGATTAGATATAGTTCTGTTAGCGGCTGAGCTAGGCGTCAGCACAGGCTAAAGAATTAATGGTCTCATCGACGATCCAGATATATACTTCTATATCATCTGATTCGTTCGGATCACACATCGTGGCGATGTGATGATCGTATAAATCGCGTCAGACGATATCAAACAAATCCGCTGACAAAACCTTTCCTCGGAAATTTGAGCGAACCGTACATAGTTCGGGTGTGGGACACTTGAGTGACTCGCTACGTGCCAAGTGGGAGATTGTTGGACAAAATGACCCATAGCGTCACTATTTGCACAGATCATTGTGTTGTTGTAGCAAATTAACTATGTGACAAGGAAATTACACTCTCATCATTTGTGATTAGATCACCATAGATATATAAATGAAGAGAGGTCCATATGATTAATTCCTGGATTGAGAATGATATGAGACAGTATCAATCCCCGAAGGTTTAATCATTAAATATCCCTAGCCGGAGTATTATCGAGACTGGACATCGATAATGCGGAATAGGCTAGTATTCCACTTGTGTGCGTTGTGAGGGCGCAACGGCATAGTTCTCATATATATAAGTATCAGATACTTATGCAAGTGCGATAGGAGGTCGTGTTTCACCGATAGTACGGGAAACAGCTTCGCTCTGGATAGACCCCTCGGAATCCCATTGGTATTATGACTATGTGTCTATGGGAGGCCGAAATCAAGGTAGGTGTGTATAGTCTTAACCTGAGACTTACATCGCTAATACTTACGATAATCGATAGAATTTGGTCTTGGGGTACAAGGCTTTAACCGGTTCTGCGTACACCACTTCTGGGTTTATCAGAGAGTCGTAGTGTATTGGGTGTGATGTCGAGACGGAAGTATCACTTCAGTCATAGTGGAGATGATGTCACGCAGGATACGGTACTAGTGCTCTTGAGTGATGCGCATCCAATCGGGATATTGTGACCAGGTCATGAATATCCGATTATAGAGACTATATTACCAGACATCCGATATGTGTTTCGGACGGGGCAGACACTTATCCAGCCCCAGCCCTAGCACGTGACTATCCGATACTGGACCGATATGCACAATACAATTGTATACTATGCTTGATACAAATCTTAATATTCTTAAATGGATATGTCCGGAGAATTGGGTAGACTTGGTGCTTTGCTAGGAGTCGACCTTGTCTCATAAATTGGTAGAACGTAGTACTTGGTACGTACGTGATTCGGATACACCGACGACCGTATTTACTGCCAACTTATCCGGGGATCTCATGGGTCGCTTCCCGATAATCCACCGATGACGCATAACTCGCACTCTTAATTAATCTGGGATTATATAGAAGAGAGAGAAAATTAATCTAGGATTAATTACGGAGATATTTTATCTATGATAAAATATCGTCTAGAGAGAGATAAAGATTAATTTGGAATTAATCGATAAATTAATATATTCGATATATTAAACGAAATTAGATTTCGACGCGGAATTAAAATTAGATTTTAATTCGGGCGAACGAATTAATTCGTTAGTGACGTGAATAGTGAATTCGCTAGGCGTAATCATTTAATTACGACGCGACGGAAAATTCGCTAATTGGAATTAACGAACCCGAGCCCGAGTGTGATTGCGAGCGCATTCGTATTTCGAATTCGAGTGCGGCGACGCAAGTCACGTCAAGCGTCAAATCATTAGTCGCATCAAGCGTCAAATCAAATGTCACTTTGGGTGATGTGAAATGACAACATGTCACTTTATCAAAGTAGATGTGACTTGATGGACTTGTGATGGACTTTTGACTTTGGAGTGTGGAACACTGAAGGACATTACAATAGATTTAATTTATTTTTTAAAAGCAAATTAAATGGTAAAAACATTTATTATTTTTGGAAAATATATAAACAAATGTTATACCACTTTTGTAATAACTTAACACATTTTTGTATCTCTCTTTTTCTCTCTTCTCCTCACGCCCAAAACAGAAAATGTGGACTGGTTTTGAAGCCAAAAATGGCGTGAGCAATGGGAAGCAAGAGTTGGGTTTTTGTGGCAAAAACTGCAAGTGCTAGCACACTACGAGTCTTGCGAAGGTGGTAGGGAGGTTCGCCCATGAGCCGGGATCCGTTAGATGAGGCTTGGAGCTCCGTTTGTCATCTCAAAATTCTGAAAATGGAGGCAGTGAACTGCAGCAGTTTGGCGTCCTTGGCAGTGGCTATTTGGCCTTGATTCGTCTCCAAATCGACTCAACCGATCGATGTGAGTATTCCGCTATCTCTGTTGGTGTGTTCACGCATTAATTTCATGTCTTGTTTGATCTTGGGACCTAGATAATAACCAACAGGTAGGGGATTATGAAGTGGTCGTGGTTCCATGGGTTTTAGAAGTCCTTGCATTGCCAATTTCTCGAACACTTTAGACAAGGGCCTTCCCAGGTTCGAAAAGCGTCGATTCCTGACGGCGGCCACCTCAGCAAAGACAGGTTTAGTACCCGATGATCCTCCAACAATTCTCCTGTTTAGACTATAGAACTTTCTGTTCTCGGCCTCTTCCTCCTCGATGTCCATGACAGTTTCCCTCAACTGTCGGAAATCTGCTATCATAGAGGTCATTCTCCTCAGCTTACCATAGATCGAGGGCTTAGTCCCCTTGATGATCATCTTAATCTGATCTTTTTCTGAGGGCCTGGTCTGCATCTTCAAGAGATGGCTTCTCCAGCGGTCAACATACTCTTTAAAGCTTTCCTCAGGCTTCTGCTTAGTATTCTCTAAGTCGCGGAGCGACAGGTAGATCTCTAAGTCAGTCACATACTACTTCAAGAAGGCATCATCCAACTCCCTCCAATCTTCTTTAACCTTATTCTTAAGGCTATGATACCAAACCACAGTTGCCCCTCGAGTGACATCTCGAACATTTTCTGGACCTGGCGCTGAGATAGGCCAACTGAACTCATCACCGAGACATATTGTCACAAATGGACCCTCAGGTCCCCATTCCCATTAAACTTTACGATGTCAGGCATTTTGAACTACGCAGGCAACTCCTCCTCAAACGTCATTGAATCATAATCCAGTAGATCCTCATGCTTCCCCCTCAGCTTACGGATGACAGACTCCATCTGATCACGGAGCCTTTGCATTTCAGCCTGTGTTCCGGCTATCCTACCAGTGGTATAGTCAGCTAGATCATCATCAAAGACCGGAGCATCCTCGTTCACTCCATTTGGAGGGCTCTCCCGCCTCTCATTCTCAGATCCTCCCGCAGCGCGGGGCACAGCCATATCAGACACGGCAGCAGTCAGAGCTTGCAGTTGTTCAGTCATCTTGGCGAAGTTAGCTTCCATCTGATCCATTCTAGACCCCTCGTTGACGGATTCACTCATATTCGCTGAAGTTCTTTTGACTAATCTGCCCTCTTCTCTAACCCAACGGGAATCTATGTTGCCTCTCTTAAGGCCATGTGTCAGTGCATATGTGTACGATACATGTAATAGATAAAAAAAGAAACTTTAAACTACTTGGCCCATTATCATTTTGAAGTATTTAATCACACCATCGCGCGGTGCAAACTTGTCCCAGTTGAAAAGGCCCAACAGATTTACACTTTGCGATGATATGGTTAAATGAATTCAAATGATAAGAGGCCCATTCACAAAGTAGCCCACCGGCATTTTAGAAGCTTTTGGCCCACCTGTCAAAGGACACAAACTTGCCCCAGTTTAAATGGCCCAAAAAGTTCATATTTTTTGACAAAAGGTCCAACTGGATCCAAATGGCGGTGGTCCAATACAGAAACATAAAATAAACAACTACAAATTTTTCATGGCTAAATTCCACAAGTGGGTCCACGGGGCGCAGACAAAGGCTCTCGTTTGACGAAGGATTACCCACAACTAGGACTCCCCACTCAAGGGTTCAAGCGACCAAGTGAGTGCACCTTTTTTATACCTTACGGTACGTGCCAACGAGTTACGGTGTGTGACTAACTGTCGAATGGATTTCTCGTTGTAGATTCCCCAGAGGGAGGGTGGAGCGAGGCTCTCTTAAGTACCCAAGCCCCTTAGGCTCTTATCTCTTGAGAGTCGTTTGAGGCATGATGTGATTGTTGGATGAGCGGGATATGTGTTCCCTTTTGTGGTATATCGGATGGAAACCCGGACATAAATTCCATAGCCGATTCCGAATGGACGGTAGTATGGTCTGCACTCGGGATACAATGCCACGTACCACTTAAGATACACATATCTCGTCTCATCCAAATTTGTATTTGAGCATGTTATAGTCTTTAAGTTATTCGTTTCTTATTTAAAGCATGGTATAATTTAGTTGTTATTTATTTGTTAAAGCATATTTAGGTTGTTCCTTATGCATATTATTAGTTTATGATGTGTTAGGATAATGATTTATACACGTTGATTTAATAGCTCAATATGTTCATTGTGTTACATTGCGTGGAGTTATTTGAATGAAAGCATGATTAGATCTAAGTATCATTGAGCATGATCATTGAGTAGACTTGGTTGATTCATTGCACAAATCATATAATCATAAGTGACATAAGTAAGGGACCATTCCGAACCCAACGGTTTGAGGTATTCCTTTGCAAGGGGTGAGTGCGGCCTTAAATCGTTGTCCCGATTCACACCGGGTGGCGACTCCATGTTATTTCGTACTTCCCAGCTAGGCCGCGAGCCTAGAACAGCGTCGCCCAGGTTCTGTTGTCTACAATTATAGCCTGAATTTCCTCGTCTGGGAATTTAAACTTGTATTGGTCTCATTCTATGGGTTGTAATGCCAGGAACTCCACTACAGCTCGCCCTTTGATTACTTTAAAGGTGAGATATTCAATATCAAACTCCATCAGAAATACCGACCAGCTACCTAACTTCCCTACTAGCGAAGGTACCGAATGCATATATTTTAAGGGATTCTCTTTTTCTACCACTTGGATCTTGATAGCAGGCTACATACGGAAGCATCTTCTTACTAAGGTAGTAGGCTGCATGTTTCACCACTGTCTCATCTGCTTGTACCATTATCGCCCCCAGCGCTTCGGGTTCAATGGCTAAATACAGCACTAAGGGTTTGTCTGACCTCGGAGGTTTCAATACATGAGGTTTCACCAGGTATTCTTTGATCTTGTCAAAGGCTTATTGGCATTGCCCATTCCACTTCACCGGCTGATCTTTCCTCAACAACTTGAAGATGGGCTCGCATACTAACGTCAGCTTGGCGATAAATCGACTGATGTACTGCATTTTCCCGAGAAAGTCTCTAATTTCTTTCTCCATCTTCGGCGCGGGCATATCGTAATCGCTTTGATCTTCTCATGGTCTACTTATATTCCTCCCATTCCTACCGTATATCCTAGCAGATTTCCTGATGTTCCCCCGAACACACACTTCTTGGGATTTAGTCATAGGTTGTATCTATCGACTCTTTGAAGGAACTTCTTTAGTGCTTCCATGTGTCACTTCTCGTCTCCGACTTCACCATCATGTCGTCCACGTATACCTCGATCTGCTTATGTATCAAGTCATTGAATAACGTAGTGGTCATCCGTTGATAAGTGGCTCATGTATTCTTGAGCCCAAACGGCATCACCTTGTAACAATACGTGCCCCACTCAGTGACAAAGGCAGTCTTATGCTTGTCTTCTTCGGCCATAAGGACCTGATTATATCCTCAGAACCCATATGCGAATGATTACATGGCAGATAAAGCCGCACTATCAACTAGTACGTCTATATGGGGTAAGGGAAAATCATCCTTTGGGCAAGCTTTGTTAAGGTCTCTATAATCTACGCACATTCTGACCTTCCCATCTTTCTTCGGCACTGGCATGATGTTCGCTAAACACTTGGGGTATTTCACTGCTTCTAGAAATCCCACGTCTATCTTCTTCTTGACTTCTTCTTTAACCTTTTCAGCCCACTCAGGTCTCATCCTTCGGAGCTTCTATTTTACCGGTCTCATGTTCGGATAAGTTGGTATTATGTGTTAGGCGATACTTCTATCCACTCCTGGCATGTCCTCGTAGGACCAAGCGAATACATTAGCATATTTGATTAACATTCCCTCTAATTATTTCCGCTCCTCAGAGGTAACCTCACTCGCAATTAGAATTTCCTTAGGGCTTTCAGGCGTACCAAGGTTAATTGCGTTTGTTTTGGTTGAGTTAATGTCAAAAATGCTCATATCGTACGTGTTACGATGCAAATTAAGAGGAAGAGACTCAGGCAAGTAAGCAAAATGAATGTCTTTATTATTAGCGAATGTGAGATTACAATCAAATAAATCAGGGAAATAAACGTCTTCATCATTCGCAGCCTTGTCTTCTTCTGTCTCCTTGCTCTCCTCAAGCGTCAAACTCTCTAGCTGCATCAGCTCCTCTTCACACTTGTCTTCCTCATTTGCAACTTATTCTGCCAGCGGTTCCTTGTCCATCACGTCCTGGAAGATCTTGAATCCTGGTACCCTGATCCCGTTGACTTCCCCAGGTTCAGGTTCTCCTATATACCCCGTAGCTTTCACAAAGCATCCTATCAGCTTCAACCATTTCTTCTTAGTCTTCGGCTTATCCTCATCGGATTTGTATCCCAATCCTCTCTTAGTGGTCTGCCTCTTGAAGTCTGGCAGTGCTCCTCCAACACTTGAACCTGTGCCCTGCTCGAACTTCATCTTCTCCATGATCATGGCCACCTTAGGATCCACCCACTCCTCAAAGTTTGCCGCCACCTGGAACCTTGTGAAAGGTTGTATCTCCAAAGCGGCCACAATATTGTCTACTTTAGCTCTGATGGTAATGATCTCTCCACCATACAAAAACTTAATGACTTGGTGCAAAGTGGAGGGCACGCCCTCGAGCTTGTGAAACCATGGCCTCCCCAATAGTAAAAGTGAAAGAGGCTGGGATATCGAGCACCGTGAACTCTACCTCATCCTCTATTGGGCCTACTTTGACTACCGCAGTAAAAGTGCCCTCTACTCCCCGCTTACTATCATCATACGCCTTGATAGTCATGTTGGAGGGACTCAAATCTGTTGCCTTTATACCCAACCTCGACAGAATCTTAAAAGGGCACACATTGATAGATGAGCCATCATCCACCATCACACAAGATGTCATTTTTCCCTCACTTCCGCTCTTATTAACAACGGCCTATTGTGATCTCTTCCCTCCAACGAGAGTTCCTCCTCAGAGAATGTTATCACCTGCAAAGCTTCTTTCTATACCGACCCTATGAATATTGTGGGGTTGGCATCCTCCGGTACCACTATCTTACTCAAAGCCTCCACCATGGCGCGCATGTGCTTCTGAGATGCACACAATAACTCCCAAATGCTCACATGTGCCCCCGTCTTCTTCAACTGACGTAACACTATATCTCCCTCAGCATTACCCGTATTTTCTACCACTTCTCTACCTTCTGCTAACACTTCTTTGCCTTTCTTTACTACATCACTATAAAAACGCCCATTGCGTGTCATCCCCTTCACCTCATCTTCATCATGTTGGGTTTCTATTAAGTCCCAATGATCAAATCAAGCAAGAAACACATATGTGAATCTCGTAAAAGCATGGCGGAATCATACTTACAACGATCGGTTATGCGATGCGAGGAACGACAAAAATTCTACAAGCTTTGGCTCCTTGAACTCTTGGCTTTGGGCTCCATTTTTGTCCTCCATTTTCGGCCATGGTGTCCACCAAGCTCCAAGATTTCGGTTGTGTATTCCATGCTCACAATCGGTTTCCCTATCACCTTCGCAAGACTCCAGATGTGTGCCAGCACTTGGTAATTTTTGCCACAAAAATCACCATGTTTCTTCTTGCAAACTCTCGGCATTTGCAGTAAAGAAGAAGAAGAAAATAGCCCCTTGGGCGTGAGGGAGAGAAGAGAGAAGAAAGAAAAATGTGTTGTGTATTAGTTAATTGATTTCCAAAATCAATTAAAAATATACCATTTTTTTATTTTCAAAAAGTCATGCAAAAAACAATTAATGCCTTCCAACTACCACCATCAATCAATAGTGACATGTTGTCAATCACTCAAAGTGACTAGACATCACATCAATCAATTGACTAGTGATTTGACGCTAGATGTGACTTGTGGGCCACACTTAAATTCGCAATGCGAGTGCGCCCGTAAACACTCCTGGGCTCGGGTTCGCTAATTCCAAATTAACAAATTTTCCATTGCGACATAATTAAATAATTATGCCTAGCAAAATCACTATTCAAGTCGCTAACGAATTAATTCTAAATTAACCCGTTTGCCCGAATTAAAATCCAATTTTAATTCCGCGTCGAAATCCAATTTCTTATAATATATCGAATATATTATTTTATCGATTATTTCCAAATTAATAGTTCTCTCTCTTTAAAAAATATTTTATCCCAGATAAAATATCTCCGTAATTAATCCCAGATTAATTTTCTCTCTCTTATAATTAATCCTAGATTAATAAAGTGCGAGTCATACGTCATCGGTGAATCTTCGGGAAGCGACCCATGAGATCCTCGGATATGTTGGCAGTAAATCCGGTTGTCGGACTATCCGAACACGTACGTACCTAGTACTACATTTTTACCGATTTACAAGACATGGTTGGCTTCTAGCAAAGCACCGTGCCTACCCAATTCTCCAGAAATATTCTTACTGGAATATGTGATCTATATGAGGCGTAGTATACGTAGTATTGCAGATTACGATCTAGCATTGGATGTCACGTGCAAGGCCTGTGGCTGGAAATGAGTCTGCCCCGTACGAAGCACATATCGGATCTCTGGTAACTAGTTTCTATAATCAGATAAACATGACCTAGTCATAATATCCTGATAGCTGCAGCATATAAGAGCACCAGTTCCGTATCCTACGTGATCATCATCTCCACTATGACTGGATTGATACTTCCATCTCGACATAACACCCAATACACTACGATTCTCAATATACCCAGAAGAGGCGTACACAGAACCTGTTAAAGCCCTGGACGACCAAAACCAAAGCGTATTGATTGTCGCAAGTATTAGCGGTGCAAGTCTCAGGTTAAGACCAAATACACCTACCCTGATTCGGACTTCCATAGACACATAGTCA
Organism: Zanthoxylum bungeanum; assembly: GCA_019454045.1. Classification (NCBI taxonomy): domain Eukaryota; kingdom Viridiplantae; phylum Streptophyta; class Magnoliopsida; order Sapindales; family Rutaceae; genus Zanthoxylum; species Zanthoxylum bungeanum. The sequence goes on from SKCR01029948.1 coordinate 16,899, forward strand.
TACTACCAATGGAATTCCGAGGGGTCTATCCAGAGTGAAGATGTTTCCATACTATCGGTAAATACAACCTCTTATTACACTTGCATGAGTATCTTATACCCAAATATATGAGAACTATGTCGTTATGCTCCCACAACGCGCACAAGTGCAATACTAGTCTATTCTGCATTATCGATGTCCAATCTCGATAATACTACGACTAGGGATATTTAATGATTAAACCTTCATTGATTGATATTGTCTCATATCTTATCAATTTGAAACTAATCATATGGACCTTCTATCATTTATACATCTTGGTAATCTAATTACAAATGATAAAAGAGAAATTTCCTTTGTCACATAGTTAATTTGTACAACAACACCATGATCTGTACAAATAGTGATGCTATGGGTCATAACTGTCCAACAATCTCCCACTTGGCCTATAGCTATTCACTCAAGTGTCCTACACCCGAACTATGTACGGTTTGCTCAAACTTCTGCTGAGGAAAGGCTTTCGTCAGCGGATTTGTATGATTATCATCTGATGCGATTTATATGATCATCGCATCGCCACGATGTATGATCCGAACGAATTAGATGAATATTTGAAGTATATATCTGGATCGTTGATGAGACCATTAATTCTTTAGCTTGTGCTGTAGCCTAGCTCAGCAATTAACAGAACTACTCATAATCTGATTAGGATTATTATCAATCCAGAAGGCTTCTATTGCTGCCTCAGCTACAACAATATTCCGCTTTATGTTGTTTGTTCGGTAACAATATCTTGCTTGGAAGATTTCCAGCTCTCTGTTCCGTTATTCAAACTTTATAGTACCGTTCTTACGACTTATAGTCGTTTGTATCGGTCAGGAAACTTGCAATGGTGAACCCAATCACTTCAAGTTCTCTTTCTCCATAGTATAAGAGAACATCCCTAGTTCCTCTAATATACACAAGGATGTTCTTAACATCAATCCAGTGACTATCACTTGGATTGGCCTGATTGGGACTCCATATGCTCAAAGCATATGAGATACCAGGTCACGTACATTTTTCAATGTACGAGTTCTCGGAGAGTGTCAAAAACTTTAAATCTATCCCAGTAGATCTTTATTCCTAGAATAAAGGTTGTTTCTCCCAAGAATTCTACGGAGAATTTTTCATGAAAGCCAAGCTTTCATCGATTGTATTATGGGAATATCATTTCCAAGAAATGATATCATCATTACTTAGGACATTCACTGTCAGTGCGTTCCCACTAACCTCCTTATATACAAAAGAATCATTTTCGTTTTGAATTAAATCATACACCATTATGATTACATCAAAACGATAATTCAAGAACGCAATGCTTGCTTCAATCCATCCATGGATCGAATTAACTCACAAACCTTGTTTGCTCATTTTAGTACGACAAAACCATCAGGATGTTATAAACATCCTCCGAAAGGTTTCCGTTAAGTAAAGAGGTTTTGGAATTCAGCTGCCATATTTCATAAATGAAACATGCAGCATCAGCAAGCATTATCCAAATGGATTTAACAATGGCAATAGGTAAAAGGTTTCATCGTAATCGACACAATATTGATAACGATAACTTTTCGCTACAAGCCTAGCTTTGTACGTTGGTTTGTTGCCTTCCATGTTTGTCTTCCTTGAAGACTTATATAATACCAATAGGCACAATGCCTTCCGGTACAACAATTAGTATCCAAACTTAGTTGGTATATATGGAATCCATTTCGGACATTATGGCACTTTGCCATAATAGGGAGTCGATACCTTGTATCACTTCCTCATACGTAGTCAGTTCGTATTCCTCAATAAGATTGACATCTTTATGAGGTGAGATCAGAAACCCGTACCTCTTAGGTTGTTTTCTGACTCTCTCCGACTTACGCGGTTCTTATGTATTCGAAGATTATTGGTATCGTTTCATCCTTGATGAACTATTTATGTTCCATTAAGGAATCGATGCCTAGAATAGTGTTACTCCGATTTTCATCGAGTTTTACTTTCCTCCCACTTACCACTGCATATCGATATTCCTCTTAGGAAAACCGTATGGTAAGCAACAATTACATTGTTCTCTTGTGAGTTGTATAAGTACTATACTTTGGTTCCCTAGGATAACCCACAACTTAGGCATTTATCCGATTTGGGTTCTAGTTTGGTATCATCCAAACATATGCCTAGCATTCCCAAATATTCAGGAATGAGAAAACCCGGTTTCTTTCCTGTTCATATCTAATATGAAGTCTGTCTAACAGATTTTTATGGAACCTTATTCTAAATAAGTTTTGGACTATTAAAAGCTTATCCCTTGAAGGAAATGGTATCTCAGAACGACTTATGATTAACCTTATCATGTCCAACAAAATTCGGTTTCTCAGTTCGGACACATCGTCAAATTGACGTATTCCGGGAGGAGTCCTCATTGAAAGAATACTATACTCTTTCAAGTATTTGAGAAACTTATTGCTTAAGTAATTTCATTATGGTCTAACCATGACGATTTAATACTTTAGCCGATCTGTTTGTCTACTTCGTGTCGAAACTGTAAAAGTTTACGATCCATGTTTCAAAAGAAACACATAACCATAACTCGATGCAACATCCGTAAAGGTCATGAAACATTCGTATCCACATCTAGCCTAGCTAGACATGGGCCCACTTACGTCACTATGAACAAGGGCTAACAGATCGGTGGCACTTGCACTTTTACCAAGTAAAAGGTGTTTCAGGCACTTTGCCCAATAAACTAGATTCGTAGACATTATTTAAATAGAATTAAATCTGTCCTAGTACCCACTCTTCGAAAGTGTGGATATATGAGTCTTGTTAATTGTGTCCCAGACAATAATGCCACTTATAAGTTCCAACTGATTAATTCAGTTTGAGCTATTTGTTTGTCATGTATTATGTTTGAGATTTATTTATATTCAAAATATAAATACTGTTATTCACATCTAATGTGTTTATCTCAATATCATATTTATAAAATAAAACACTTTAGTGTTCTAAAATATAAAGGTATACCTGCAACGGGTTAAACCCTGATATAGAGATAATGTATCTAGTCAAACCAGTTACATTCTAACAGTTTGCTAATTTAAGTACACAACCTAAGGGTAGTTCCTAAACTTAGGTATCTACGGTTAAAACAGCGACTGTCGTCCTGTTTTTGACTCACTTAATCTCATCTGAAGTCAGTATCCTGCTCTCAGCAGATTCTGCACATCAGCACATATTTATGTACCACTTCCAGTATCTAAAATCCAATTTTAATACTAGTAGCGAACATGTTTATGACAAACATATTTGAAGTCGGAGCCTTGCACCGTCTTCAATTCCTTCATGTATGCCTTGTCCATACGGCAGTCATGCTTCCAGTGACCCCGTTTGCCACAGTTTAGGCAGACATCTTGGGATATATATGTCCTTTATTTTCCCAGAAGATTATAATGATTTTTCCTTTGCCCTTTTTCCACAACCCAGAAGCCTTTGGCCAAGACTTGGCTTTCTGGGATAAGATGCGCCTTGCGCTTTCTTGCCTTATTGCAAGCTCTGGCTTTGTCTCCTTGAGTACAGCCATTAACTCTCCAAGAGTTTTCTATCGCAATTTAGTACTTCTAAGATCTAAGAATAGATCTTCATAAATCTATATTTTGATTTTAGAAGTACTGAATTGCAATAAATAACTCTTGGAGAGTTAATGACTATTCTCAAGGAGGCAAAGTCAAAGTTTGCAATAAGGCAAGTAGCGCAAGGCGCACCTTACTTCGATATTCTAAAAACCAGAGGCTTGTCCAAAGGCTACTGGAATGTGAAAAAGGGCAAAGGCAAAATCATTATATTCTTCTAGGAAGATAAATGACATATCCCAAAATATCTGCCTAAATTGTGGCAAATGGAATCGCGGAAGCGTAACTGCCTTTGGGACAAGGCATACATGAAGGAATTGAAGACGAGCAAGGCTCTGACTTCAAATATGTTTGCCATAAAATTGTACACTACTAGTATCAAAAATTGGATTTTAGATACTTAGTGTGGTACATAAATATGTACTGATGTTCAGAATCTGCTATGAGCAGGATACTGACTTCAGTTGAGATTTAATATGTGAATTGAAAATGGGATGGAAGTCGCTGTTTTAACCTTAGAAACCTAATTTTAGGAACCACCCTTCAGGTGTGTACCTAAATTAGGAAACTGTTATAATATAACTAGTTTGACTAGAAACATTATCTCTATATCAGTGTCTAATCCGTTTCGGATTGACCTTTATATTATAGAACACTAAAGTGTTTTATTTTATAAAGATGATATTGAGATAGACACATTGGATGTGAATAACATAATTTATATTTTGAATATAAATAAATCTCAAACATATAACATGGCAAACAAATAGATCAAACTGATTTGATCAGATGAAACAATTTGTGGCATTGTTGTCTGAGACACAATTAAACAAGACTCGTATATCCACACTTTCGAAGAGTGGGTACAAGGACTAATTTGATCCTAATCAAATAAAGTCTACGAATCTAGTTTATTAGGCAAAGTGCATAAAACACCTTCACTCGGTAAAAGTGCAAATGCCACCGATGTGTCAGCCCTAGTTCATAGTGAAACAAGTGGGCCCATGTCTAGCTAGGCTAGATGTGGATATGAATATTTCGTGACCTTTACGGATGTGGCATCGCTTTATGGTTATATGTTTCTTTTGAAACATAAATCGGAAACTTTTAGAGTTTCGACGCGAAGTAGACAAACAGATCGGTTAAAGTATTAAATCATCACGGTTAGACTATGATGAAAATACTTAAGCAATAAGTTTCTAATACACATGAAAGAGTATAGTATTCTTTCAATGAGAACACCTCCAAGAACACATCAGTTTGACGGTGTGTCCGAACTGATAAACCGAATTTTATTGGACATGATAAGGTTAATCATGAGTCGCTCTGAGCTATCATTTCCTTCAACGGATAAGCTTTAAACAATGCAAGAACTTATTTAGAATAAGGTTCCATTAAAATCTGTTTGACAGATTTCATATTAGATATGAACAGGAAAGGAACTGGGTTCTCTCATTCCTGAATATTTGGGTATGCTAGGCATATATTTGGATGATACCAAACTAAAACCCAAATTGGGTAAGTGCCAATTGTTGGTTATCCTACGGATACCAAAGTATAGTACTTATACAACTCATAAGAGAACAATATAATTGTTGCTCACCATGCGGTTTTCCTGAGAGGAATACCATAATGCAGTGGTAAGTGGGAGGATAGTAAGACTCGATGAAAAGTGAAGTAATACTGTTCCAGGGACCGATTCCTAATGGAACATAAATAGTTCATCAAGGATGAAACTATACCAGTAATCTTCGAATACACAAGAACCGCGTAAGTCGAAGAGAGTCAGAAAACAACCTGGGGTATGGGTTTCTGATCTCACCTTATAAAGATGTTAATCTTTTAAGGAACACCAACTGACTACGTATGAGGAAATGATACAAGGTATCGACTCCCTATTATGGCAAAGTGCCATAAGTCTGAAAAGGATTCTATGTAAACAACCAAGTTTGGATACTAGTTGTTGTACCACAAGGCATTGTGCCTAATGGTACTATATAAGTCTTCAAGGAAGATGTACATGGAACGCAACATACCAATGTATAAAGCTAGGCTTTTAGCGGAAATGTATCGTTATCAACATTGTGTCGATTACGATTCAACCTTTTACCTGTTGCCAAGGTAAATACATTTGGATAATGCTTGTAGATGCTGCATATTTCATTTCTGAAATATGACAGGTGAACGGGAAAATCTTTTTCCTGAAAAGGAAACCTTTTGGAGGATGTTTGTAACATCCTGTCGATTTTGTCGTACCAAACTAGCAAACAAGGTTTGCAGGTTATTCGATCCATGTTTGGATTGAAGCAAGCATTGGGTTCTTAGAATTATCGTTTTGATGTAATCATAATGGTATATGATTTAATTCGAAATGAAAATGATTCTTGTGTATATAAGGAGGTTAATGGGAGGCACTGACAATAAGTGTCCTAAAAATAATGATAATATGTCATTTCTTGGAAATGATATAACCATAATAATAATCGGTGAAAGCTTGGCTTTCGAGAAAACTCTCCGAGAAATCGTACATTAAATAATGTACGTGACCTGGTGTCTCATACGCTTTGAGCATATGCAGTAGGGCGGGCCACTGATAGAGTACGCTACAATGGGGCCAATCCAAGTGATAGTCACTGGATTGAAATTAAGAACATACTTAGTATCTTAGAGAACTAAGGATGTTGTCTTAAACTATGGAGAAGGAGAACTTGAAGTGACTGGGATCACTACTGCAAGTTTCCAAACCGATGAAAGGAAGTCGCAAAAACGGTGTTATACATTTTGAATAGCGGTACAGTGAGCTGGAAATCTTCCAAGCAAGATATTGTTACGAATAAACAACAAATACGGGTTATTGCTGCAGCTGAGGCAGTAATAGAAGCCTTCTGGGTCGATACAAATCTAATTAGATTAGATATAGTTCTGTGAACAGCTGAGCTAGGCTACAACATAGGCTAAAGAATTAATGGTCTCATCAACGACCCATATACATACTTTGATAATCATCTGATTCGTTCGGATCATACATCGTGGCGATGTAATGATCGAATAAATCTCATCAGATGATGATCATGCAAATCCGCTGACGAAAGCCTTTTCACAGCAGTTTGAGCGAACTGTACATAGTTCGGGTGTAAGACACTCGAGTGACTGGCTATAGGCCAAGTGGGAGATTGTTGGACAATTATGACCCATAGCGTCACTATTTGTACAGATCATGGTGTTGTTGTACAAACTAACTATGTGAGAAAAGAGATTGCTCTCTTATCATTTGTGATTAGATCACCAAGATGTATAAATGATAGGAGGTCCCTGTGATTTGTTACTGGATTGAGAAGATATGAGACAGTATCAATCCACGAAGGATAAATCATTAAATATCCATAGTCAGAGTATTATCAAGATTGGACATCGATAATGCGTAAAAGACTAGTATTACACTTGTGCGTGTTGTGATGGCACAACGGTATAGTTCTCATATATTTAGGTATATGATACTCATGCAAGTGTAATAGGAGGTTGTGTTTTACCGATGGTACGGGAAACAGCTTCGCTCTGGATAGACCTCTTCAGAATTCCATTGGTAGTATAATGTGTCTATGGAAGTCCGAATTCAGGGTAGGTGTATTTGGTCTTAACCTGAGACTTGCACCGCTAATACTTGCGAAAGTCAATATGCTTTGGTTTTGGTCGTCCAGGGCTTTAACCGGTTCTGTGTATGCCTTTTCTGGGTATATTGAGAATCGTAGTGTATTGAGTGTGATGTCAAGATAGAAACATCACTTCAGTTATAGTGGAGATGATGATCACGAAGGATATGGAACTTGTTCTCTTATATGTTGCAGCTATCGGGATATTATGACTAGGTCATGTATATCCGATCATAGAGACTAGTTACCAGACATCTGATATGTGCTTTGTACGAGGCAGACACAATTCTAGCCCCAGGCCTAGCAAATGACCATCCGATACTGGATCGACATACACGATACTACGTATACTACGCCTGATATAGATCGCTTATTCCTGTAAGCATGTTTCTAGAGAATTGGGTAGGCATGGCGCTTTGCTAGAAGCCAACCTTGTCTTGTAAATCGGTAAAAACGTAGCATATTTACTGCCAACATATCTGTGGATCTCATGGGTCGCTTCCCAAAGATTCACCGATGATGTATGACTCGCACTTTATTAATATGGGATTAATTTGATGAGAGAGAAAATAAATCTGGGATTAATTACGGAGATATTTTATCTAGGATAAAATATTATTTAAAGAGAGAACGATTAATTTGGAATTAATCTATAAATTAATCTATTAGATATATTAAACGAAATTGGATTTCGATGCGGAATTAAAATCGGATTTTAATTTGGGCGAACAAATTAATTTAGAATTAATTCATTAGCGACGTGAATAGTAATTATTCTCGGCATGATTATTTAATTAAATTAGATTTAATTACAACGTAACATGGAGGAGGAAAACCGAGAGCTTCCAATGAGGTTTCAAGTGGATTTTCTTCGTCACATCCAATCCGATCATTATGAGTATGATTCCGCCATTCTCCTTGTGTATTCATACTTATTTCATTGCTTTAAAATGATCATTAGGACTTAATAGAAACCCAACAATCATGCACCCTTAAACATGCATTCTAAACACATAATAAGCCGCGTAAGTAAATAAATACAATAATGATATGCAGATGGATACTTAAACACATTGTTCCTAGAACAAATCTCTCCATTTCCTCTCTCCCGCTAGCATAAGTATTACTTCTACCCGATTACATAACACTTCTAAAGAAACCTCATTTTCATTGAGGGGAATAGATGAGAAGAGAAATACATAGAGTAAGGAGGTAATAGGCTGGACACGCAGGCCCAATTTAATAAATTCTAAATTTATTACAACAATTTCCAAAATTGCCCTCACCCATCTAATATCTATATGATATACATTATATTCATGCATCGCAACCATGTATTCACACACGCATGTTATCAATCAATCTAATCCAATTAATTAATCTGAATATTATGACCATCCAATGTTCAACAACGATTTGATTTTTGCGTGAGTCAAACTCGTTTTGCGAATAAGTACTCAAAGTGCGAATTCTAGAATTAAATTAAACTACAACATTAAATCCAATTTAATTTTTATTTAATACCAATTCATTTATTTAATTCTAAATTAAATAATTACACTTTTTAATGTACCTTTACGACTTAGATTCCAAATCTAATCGTTACGGGTCTCGAAGCCTAATTAACATCCAATGTCAATTTAATTAAAGTCCAATGGGCTTTTAATTTATTTCTTAAGGCATGGACTTTTGGTCAATATGGGTCAAACCCAAAATACCAAAGCCCATTTAAGGAATCACCCTAATTTGCCAAGAAACCAATTTAGGCCCATTTGGCCCAATTAATATTAAAGGTCCAAACTTGGCCCTGTTGGACAATTATGACCCATAGCGTCACTATTTGTACAGATCACGGTGTTGTTGTACAAATTAACTATGTGACAAAGGAGATTGCACTCTTATCATTTGTGATTAGATCACCTAGATATATAAATGATAGAAGGTCCCTATGATTTGTTCCTGGATGGAGAATGATATGAGAGAATATCAGTCCACGATGGATAAATCATTAAATATCCCTAGTCAGAGCATTGTCGAGATTGGACATCGATAAATGCGTAAAAGACTAGTATTACACTTGTGCGCGTTGTGAGGGCACAACGACATAGTTCTCATATATTTGGGTATAGGATACTCATGCAAGTGTAATAGGAGGTTGTGTTTTATCGATGGTACGGGAAAAAGCTTCGCTCTGGATAGATAGACCCCCTCGGAATTCATTGGTAGTATGACTATGTGTCTCTGGAAGTCCGAAATCAGGGTAGGTGTATTGGTCTTAACCTGAGACTTGCACCGCTAATACTTGCGACAATCAATTACTTTGGTTGCGGTCATCCAGGGCATTAACAGGTTCTGTGTACGCCTATGCTGGTTATATTGAGAATCGTAGTGTTTGGGTGTGATGTTGATGAGTGGTGAATGTATCACTATTTCCCACTCAATGAACCTTATATTTTGTATAGCTTCTTGGGTTTTGTGAATATTTTGAGGTTGTTTTGTGTTATTTTGTAGATAAATAAAAGTTTCAGGACATTCTGGAGGTGAATTGGAGCAAAACAGGAAAAACTGGACACAAAAGGGCAAAATCGCATTTCAGCGTCGCGACGCTGAAGCCTGCGCATCGCGACGCCCATCATGCGCCGGATTTTTAAGTACGCCGTGGACACGTGGACCAATCAGAAAATTTGCTAACATGCGCCGCCTGCAAAAATGCACCGATCAGGCTATCTTGCGCCGTGCCACGTGTCGTATTCTCAACGGACTTGCTAATGTGTGCCGGTGGTGCCACGTGTCGAGATATCACTGTGCCAAAAATCAACCTCCACACGTCAGGTGATGTCACAATGACGTCATGAACAGGCCACGTCATCGGATAAGGATCTGAGCTCTTAGCCCGATGTTGGATAAATGACCCATAGCGTCACTATTTGCACAGATCATTGTGTTGTTGTAGCAAATTAACTATGTAATAAGGAAATTGCACTCTCATCATTTGTGATTAGATCACCATAGATATATAAATGAAGAGAGGTCCCTATGATTAGTACCTGGACTGAGAATGATATGAGACAGTATCAGTCCCCGAAGGTTTAATCATTAAATATCCCTAGCCGTAGTATTATCGAGACTGGACATCGATAATGCGGAATAGGCTAGTATTGCACTTGTGCGCGTTTGTGAGGGCACAACGGCATAGTTCTCATAATATAAGTATTGGATACTTATGCAAGTGCGATAGGAGGTCGTGTTTCACCGATGGTACGGGAAACAGCTTCGCTCTGGATAGACCCCTCGGAATCCCATTGGTATTATGACTATGTGTCTATGGGAGGCCGAAATCGAGGTAGGTGTGTATAGTCTTAACCTGAGACTTGCATCGCTAATACTTACGATAATCGATAAACTTTGGTCTTGGTGGTAGGGGGCTTTAAACGGTTCTGTGTACACCACTTCTGGGTTTATCAGAGAGTCGTAGTGTATTGGGTGTGATGTCAAGATGGAAGTGTCACTTCAGTCATTGGAGATGATGTCACGCAGGATACGGTACTAGTGCTCTTGAGTGTTGCGCAACCAATCGGGATATTGTGACCAGGTCATGTATATCCGATTATAGAGACTATGTTACCAGACATCCGACATGTGTTTCGGACGGGGCAGACACTTATCCAGCCCCAGCCCTAGCACGTGATTATCCGATACTGGGCCAATATACACAATACTACGGTTATACTACGCTTGATACAGATCTATATATTCCTGTAAGAATATTTCTGGAGAATTGGGTAGGCATGGCGCTTTGCTAGAAGCCAACCTTGTCTTGTAAATCGATATAAACGTAGTACGAGGTACTTACGTGTTCGGACAGTCCGACGATCGTATTTACTGCCAACATATCCGGAGATCTCATGGGTCGCTTCCTGAAGATTCACCGATGACGTATGACTCGCACTTTGATTAATCTGGGATTAATTAGAAGAGAGAGAGGATTAATCTGGGATTAATTCGATGAGAGAGAAAATTAATCTGGGATTAATTGCGGAGATATTTTATGGGATAAAATATTAATTAAAGAGAGAGAACGATTAATTTGAAATTAATCGATAAAATTATATATTCGATATATAATCGAAATTGGATTTCGACGCGGAATTAAAATTAGATTTTAATTCGGGCGAACGAATTAATTTAGAATTAATTCGTTAGCGACGTGAATAGTGAATTCGCTAGGCGTAATCATTTAATTACGACGCGACGGAAAATTCGTTAATTTGGAATTAGCGAACCCGAGCCCGAGAGTGATTGCGAGCGCATTCGCATTTCGAATTCGAGTGCGGCACGCGAGTCACATCAAGCGTCAAATCGCTAGTCGCGTCAATCGTCAATCAATGTCACTTTGAGTGATGTGACTTGACAATATGTCACTTTAATAAAGTGAAGACATGTGATGTGAATAGTGATGTGTAATGATTGAAAAGCTTTTAAAAGGCTTGAGATGGAATTACTTTTTTTATTCCTTGCCTTTTTGACTTTTGAATTAAAGTTGAGTATATGTATTTTTATTCACTTGGAAAATAAAAATGAGATATATACAAAAGCTTTTATTCTCTCTCTCTTGTACTTGGACAGTATTCGGTTTTGGCAAAAATTGGAGCCAAAACTCTTCATCTTTCTCTCCTCTCTTCATTCACGGTTCTTGCCGATTTCTTCTTCATTTTTCTTTGGTTTCACGAAATCTTTGAGAAGCAAAATGGAAGATGATTAGTGCTAGCACACTCTAGGAGGCATACATAGGTGATAGGGAAGCATCTTCATGAGCTTGGAAGCTTGAAGCTTTGAGCTTCAATGGTGCTCAACAATGGCCGAATCTTGGAGGATCCAAACCAGTCCAAATCGCACAGCCCACTGCAAGAAGCGAAGCTACTGCCGTGACTTGGAGGGAGCAAAAAAACGCATTGTTCTTCATCCATCAAAACCGAATTCAATGTGAGTTGATTCCGCCACCTCCTTTGATGTGTTCATATGTGGTTTTTTATGCATTGTTTGTGATCTTGTGGACTTGATTAAACTCCAACAATGGTATCTAGAGCTTTGGTTGCATGAAATCGAATTAGGGTTCTTGGCATTTGGGGCTTTTTGATTTTAGCTTGATTATGACAAATTGATTGTTCAATAATGCTTATATATGATCTAATTTGAGATATATGTAATCAATTTGACAAAAAAATCATTGGATTGATTTTCCCCAATTTGCAAATTTTGGTCAAAACTTTAATTTGGGTAAACTCGATTTAGGCATGATTTGGTTGAATTGTTTGATGCATTATGCTTGAATGAGGTTGATTGAAGTTGTGCATGATCAATTTCAAGAAAATTGGATTAGATCAATTTTCCCCAATTCTTAGGTTGAATTTGAAACTTGAAATTGGGCAAAATGTGTTTAAGCATGTTTTAATTGAATTGGATGTTTAAGTATGCTTATAACATGTTTAATTGAGATTGTGTGTGATCAATTTCATGAAATTGGATTGGATTCAATTTTCCCCAAATTGGAGGCTTGGCCGAAATTGGAATAACCCTAATGTCTTGGTAATTTTGTTTTGTTTGATCATTGGATGACTTAAAACAATTGGTTAATGTTGTTTTGAAGTTCAATTGGATTGAATTTTGATTTGGAACATTTTTCCCTTTTAAAGTGGCTTGGCCGATTTTAAAGAACATGAAATTCTTTGTGATTTTGTTGTTTTAATTCATTGGATGAATTGAATTGATTTGGGAAATTAAGATTGTGGACTCAATTGGATTGAAACCGAATCGAATTGAAAAACCCCTAATTGCCGAGACTTGAAAGCATGTTAATTGGGTTTGATTTTAATTGAATTGTGTTGGACACTATTTGGTTGTTAAAGTGCATGATTAATTAGGCTAATTGATATTTTAGAAATGTTAATTGGGTAATTGATTGTGTATTACACTTAGGTTAATTAATTGTGAAATTTGGAATTTTATAAGTTAATTAATTTGGGCTTGATTTTGGAAATTGGGCTTGCTTGTTAGGTTGTAATTGGGCTTTTGGGCTTTGTTGTAACAAAGTTGGGTTTAGGCAAAATTGGTTGGATCCAATTAGGCCCAAAACCGAATCCAAAAGGTCCAATTATGCTTAATGGACCTTAATTATTTAATTGGGCCTAATGGGCCAAAATTAATTTAAAGGCTTATGGGGTAACTCCCGGATTGGATTTTGGTTGTTCGGTTTGACCCGAGTTGACCAAAAGTCCACGCCTATAGAAATTAATTAAAAGCCCATTGGACTTTAATTAAATAAAACATTAGATGTTAATCGGGCTTTGAGACCCGTTGCGATTAAATTTGGAATTTAAGTCGTAAAGGTTCGTTAATAAAAGTGTGTAATATTTATTTGGAATTAAATAATGAATTAGAATTAAATACGTATTAAATTGGATTTAATTATGTAATTTAATTAATTCGTAGAAATTGTACTTTGAGTACGTGTTTGCAATACGAGTTTGACTCGAACAAAATCAAATCTTTGTTTGAACATTGGATGATCACTAATAATCAAGATTAATTAATTTGATTGATTGATTGATAACATGCTTGTATGAATACATGGTTGTGATGTTTGAATAATGTATATCGGATGGATATTAGTCGGGTTGGGCGATTTTGGAAATTGTAATAAATTTGATTTATTAAATTGGACCTGCGTGTCCAGCCTTATCTCTTATTTCTTTGTATTCTCTTCTCACCTATTCCCCTCCATGTAAAAGAGGTTTCTTTAGAAGTGTAGTGTAACGGGTAGTAGAAGTAATACAAGTGCTAGCGGGAGAGAGAGAAAGTGAGAGATTTGATCTAGGATCAATGTAAAATATCCATCCGCATATCATATTATTTTATTTTCATACTCGCTTTATTATGTATTTAGAATGCATGTTTAAGGGTGTATGATGATGAGACCTTAACAAAGATAATTAAATTGGTAGCCAATTTGCACGCGAAAAACCCTCGTTTTATATTAAGCAAATATCCTTCCATTGAATGATTCTTGTTCAAGATCCGAAGTTGGCATTGGTTTTTATTGACCAAAGTCAAGACCTTTGTCAATCAAGGATGTACTTGAATCATGAGAGTTTTGTTGCATATCGGTGTCTTGTCCAAATCGTGATTTTTATTGGCCAAAGTCAGGTCACTTTTGTCCAATGACATTGATTACAAAACTTTCCTCGTCAATGGGTCCAGCTTAACTGGAATCATTAGGTTTGTTTTTGGCCAAAGCCAAGGCCTAGATGATTCAGAGGATAGGGTTAGGAAAATGTATTGGATACATTGACATTATACATATGTTTCGGACTTGGATGTCCACCTACCGGATCTAGGAATTGGATGAGATCCAATTGATCTGTGAGATCTACCTAGTTAAATAGCATACAGCTTTTTATTGGCCAAAGTCAGGGTTGTGTGTTATTTAATAGGATCCTAGCCCACTAGGAAACACGGTTTCCCGAGTACTCCACAGAGGGTTAGAGACTCGACGAAAAATAGTGGGAGGCAAGTATGAATTTGCAACATTCGTTCGAATACTCGCTAAACACGCTCATTTTATTTTATTTCGTCATTAGATTAAATGTTAGTTAGACTAATATTTAAATTGTTGTTTTAATAAACAGTTGGACTGTATTATACTTGATTATATATAATTGGATTATATTAATCAATATATTTGAATTAATTAATTTCAGTTTACAGTTGATTTATAATTGGATTATAGTAATCAATGTAATTGAGGTTAATTAATTTGGATTATATTTGATTATATAGTTGGACTATTATAATCATTATAATATATAAAGTACCACTAATCGTTGATTAAATAGTTGGACTATTGTAATCAAGATAAAATTGAAAAGTTGAATATTTAAAATATAATCTAGGATTAAATATTTTAAATGATTTAATTTTCAAATTGGGAATAAATAATAGGTTACTTTATTTGATAAAATAACTTATTATACCTTAAGCCCAAAATTAAGCAAATAAGTAGAGCATAAAATCTTTGGAAGATTTATGTGATGATGACTTTAATGCTTAATTAATATACTTATAATAAATCTATCTTTAGATTTAAAAGTATTAAAATTGCAATTAATAATTCTTGGAGAATTAATTGACTATTCTAGTGGAGAAAAGTCAAAGTTTGCAATTGGGAATGTAGCACAAGGTGCACATCGTTTCAATATTCCAAAACCCAAGGCTTGGCCAAATGTTTGTGAAATATTGAAAAGGATAATTGACATATCCCAAAGTGACTACCATTTGGATATGGAAGACACGAAGGAATTAAAGAAAGGGCGAGGCTCTAACTTTAAATATATTTGTCTAAGTTATGTTCACTACTAGTATTGAAATTAAATTTTAAATACTTAGTGTGGTACATAAAATATATATGATACCGAGATAAACACATTAGATGTGAATAACAGAATTTATATTGAATATAAATAAAATCTCAAACATAAAAATGACAAATAAATAGCTCATATTGATTTGATCAATAGAGACTTATTTGTGGCATTGTGTCTAGGACACATTTAATTAGACTCGATATCCACACTTTGGAAGAGTGATAGACTGGAACTAGGACTGATTATTCAATAAGGTCTGCGAATCTAGTTATTAGGTAAAGTACTAAAATACTATTTACTTGGTAATAGGTAAGTGCCACCGATCTGTTAGCCCTATTCATGGTGAAGTAGTGGGCCCATATCTAGCTAGGCTAGATGTGAACATGAATATTTCGTGATTAACGGATGTGGCATCACGTTATGGTTATGTGTTTCTTTTGAAGAAACAAATACGAAACTTTGAGTTTCGACACGAAGTATACAAACAGATCGCTGTAGTATTATGCCGCTACGTAAGACCGTATTGGTAAATACTTAAGCAGAGTAATTCATACGTACATGAAAGAGTACGGATTCTTTCATATGAGGACTCCTCCCGAGACACGTCAATGACGGTGTGTCCGAACTAAAAACCAATTTTGTTGGACATGATAGGTTTCGCGAGTCGCTCTGAGCTACTGTTTCCTTCAACAGGATATGTATTAACAGTGCAAAACTTATTTAGAATAAGGTTCCATGTAAATCTGTTTGACAGATATCATATAGGATATGAACAGGAAAGAAACGAGGTTTCTCATTCCTGATAATTTGGGTATGCCAGGCATAAAGTTTGGATGATACCAAACTAAAGAACCCAAATTGGATTAGTGCCAATATAGGTTATCCTAAGGGAAACCATAAGTATAGTACTTATAAATCCTACATGAGAACAATGTGATTGTTGCTCACCATGCGGTTTTCCTGAGAGGAATACCGATATGCAGTGGTGTGGGAGGATAGTGATACTCGATGAAAAAAGTAAGTAAGTAATACTATTCAAGCACGAAGTCCTTAATGGAACACAAATAGTTCATCAATGATGAATCTATACCATTAATCTTCAAATACACAAGAAACCGCGTAGATCAGAGAGAGTCAGAAAACAACCTGGGGTATGGGTTTCTGATCTCACCTCATAAGATGTTAATCTTTTAAGGTACACCAACTGATTACGTATGAGGTAGTGATACAAGGTATCGACTCCCTATTATGGCAAAGTGCCATGAGTCGAAAATGGATTCCATGTTTAACGACTATTTTGGATACTAGTTGTTGTACCACAAGGCATTTTGCCTATGGTACATTAAACGTCTTCAAGGAAGACATACATGGAAGGCAACATACCAACGTACAAAGCTGGGCTTTTGACGAAAGGTATCGTTATCAACATTGTGTTAATAACGGTTCAACCTTTTACCTGTTGCCATGGTAAATCCATTTTGAAGATGCTTGTTGATAACTGTATATTTCATTTGTGAAATATGTCAGTTATAAATCAAAATCGCTTTCCTGAAAAGGAAACCTTTTGGAGAATGTTTACAACATTCTGACGATTTTGTATAACCGACAAACAAGGTTTGCGGATTATTCAATCCATGTTTGGATTGAAGCAAGCATAGGGTTCTTGGAACTGACGTTTTGAAATAATCATAATAGTTTATGATTTGACTCAAAACGAAATAATTCTTGTGTATATAAGGAGGTTAGTGGGAGAGGGCACTGACAATGAAATTCCCATAAAACAATCGGTGAAAGCTTGGCTTTCATAAGAAATTCTCCGTAGAATTCTGGGGAGTAACAACCTTTATTCAAGGAATAAAGATCTACTGGGCTAGATTTGGAGTTGGTAACACTCTCTGGGAAATTGTACATTTAAAATGTACTTGTATTGGTGTCTCATACGCTTTGAGCATATGGAGTCACAATCGGGTCAATCCAAGTGATAGTCACTGGATTGAAGATTAAGAACATCTGTTAGTATCTGAGAGAACTAAAGATGTTGTCTTAAACTATGGAGATGGAGAACTTGAAGTGACTGGGATCACTGCTGCAAGTTTCCAAACCGGTAAATACTGCGGTACTATAAAGTTTGAAACACTGGGACAGTAAGCTGGAAATCTTCCGAGCAAGATAACTGTTGCCGAATTAAAACAAATGCGGATTATTGCTGCAGCTGAGGCAGCAATAGAAGCCATTTGGATCGATAATAAATCTAATTAGATTAGATATAGTTCTGTTAGCAGCTGAGCTAGGCGTCAGCACAGGCTAAAGAATTAAAGGTCTCATCGACGATCCAGATATATACTTCTATATCATCTGATTCGTTCGGATCATACATCGTGGCGATGTGATGATCGTGTAAATCGCGTCAGACGATAATTAAGCAAATCCGCTGACGAAAACCTTTCCTCAGCAATTTGAGCGAATTGTACATAGTTCGGTGTTAGACACTCGAGTGACTGGCTATGTGCCAAGTGGGAGATTGTTGGATAATATGACCCATAGCGTCACTATTTGCACAGATCATTGTGTTGTTGTAGCAAATTAACTATGTAACAAGGAAATTGCACTCTCATCATTTGTGATTAGATCACCATAGATATATAAATGAAGAGAGGTCCCTATGATTAGTACCTGGACTGAGAATGATATGAGACAGTATCAGTCCCCGAAGGTTTAATCATTAAATATCCCTAGCCGTAGTATTATCGAGACTGGACATCGATAATGCGGAATAGGCTAGTATTGCACTTGTGCGCGTTTGTGAGGGCACAACGGCATAGTTCTCATATATATAAGTATTGGATACTTATGCAAGTGCGATAGGAGGTCGTGTTTCACCGATGGTACGGGAAACAGCTTCGCTCTGGATAGACCCCTCGGAATCCCATTGGTATTATGACTATGTGTCTATGGGAGGCCGAAATCGAGGTAGGTGTGTATAGTCTTAACCTGAGACTTGCATCGCTAATACTTACGATAATCGATAAACTTTGGTCTGGTGGTAGGGGGCTTTAACCGGTTCTGTGTACACCACTTCTGGGTTTATCAGAGAGTCGTAGTGTATTGGGTGTGATGTCAAGATGGAAGTGTCACTTCAGTCATTTGGAGATGATGTCACGCAGGATACGGTACTAGTGCTCTTGAGTGTTGCGCAACCAATCGGGATATTGTGACCAGGTCATGTATATCCGATTATAGAGACTATGTTACCAGACATCCGACATGTGTTTCGGACGGGGCAGACACTTATCCAGCCCCAGCCCTAGCACGTGATTATCCGATACTGGGCCATATACACAATACTACGGTATACTACGCTTGATACAGATCTATATATTCCTGTAAGAATATTTCTGGAGAATTGGGTAGGCATGGCGCTTTGCTAGAAGCCAACCTTGTCTTGTAAATCGATATAAACGTAGTACGAGGTACTTACGTGTTCGGACAGTCCGACGATCGTATTTACTGCCAACATATCCGGAGATCTCATGGGTCGCTTCCTGAAGATTCACCGATGACGTATGACTCGCACTTTGATTAATCTGGGATTAATTAGAAGAGAGAGATAGAATTAATCTGGGATTAATTCGATGAGAGAGAAAATTAATCTGGGATTAATTGCGGAGATATTTTATCTGGGATAAAATATTAATTAAAGAGAGAGAACGATTAATTTGGAATTAATCGATAAAATTAATATATTCGATATATTAATCGAAATTGGATTTCGACGCGGAATTAAAATTAGATTTTAATTCGGGCGAACGAATTAATTTAGAATTAATTCGTTAGCGACGTGAATAGTGAATTCGCTAGGCGTAATCATTTAATTACGACGCGACGGAAAATTCGTTAATTTGGAATTAGCGAACCCGAGCCCGAGAGTGATTGCGAGCGCATTCGCATTTCGAATTCGAGCGCGGCACGCGAGTCACATCAAGCGTCAAATCGCTAGTCGCGTCAATCGTCAAATCAATTGTCACTTTGAGTGATGTGACTTGACAATATGTCACTTTAATAAAGTGAAGACATGTGATGTGAATAGTGATGTGTAATGATTGAAAGCTTTTAAAAGGCTTGAGATGGAATATAACATTTTTTTATTCCTTGCCTTTTTGACTTTTGAATTAAAGTTGAGTATATGTATTTTTTATTCACTTGGAAAATAAAAAAATGAGATATATACAAAAGCTTTTATTCTCTCTCTCTTGTACTTGGTACAGTATTCGGTTTTGGCAAAAATTGGAGCCAAAACTCTTCATCTTTCTCTCCTCTCTTCTCCATTCACGGTTCTTGCCGATTCTTTCATTTTCTGGTTTCACGAAAATTTTGAGAGAGCAAAATGAAGATGATTAGTGCTAGCACACTCTAGGAGGCATACATAGGTGATAGGGAAGCATCTCATGAGCTTGGAAAGCTTGAAGCTTTGAGCTTCAATGGTGCTCAACAATGGCCGAATCTTGGAGGATCCAAACCAGTCCAAATCGCACAGCCCACTGCAGATGAAGCTACTACCGTGACTTGGAGGGAGCCAAAAACGCATCTTGTTCTTCATCCATCAAAACCGAATTCAATGTGAGTTGATTCCGCCACCTCCTTTGATGTGTTCATATGTGGTTTTTATGCTTTGTTTGTGATCTTGTGGACTTGATTAATTAAACTCCAACAGCCGCCTCGCCACGTGTCAAGCGTCACAGACATGGAACCAAGGCAGCAGGTGTTGTTGTACAACTGAGATTGAAACCTTCCCTGGAAAGTTGAAATCTAGGTGGTCCGGACCATTTGTGATCACTCCGGTTTTACCATATGGAGCCGTTGAGTTACATGCTTTCATCTAGCTAACTCCTAATCTACGTTGGCATGCTTGAAAATAAATCATTAAACGGTAAACACACAATAGAAAACAACGAGCATATCAAACCATTCAATTGAAATAAACAAATAACTATTCGAATGTAAACATAA
>SKCR01029949.1:0-39462 GCA_019454045.1 Zanthoxylum bungeanum
TGTGTGTATATATATATATAGGTTTTATATTGTGAGATCCTCAAGTTTATAACTTACCCATTAATGGTGTTCCTTGTTGGCCATACATTAGACAAAAACTTTTAGTTCCGCCACGATCACAACTGAATTATTTAAGCTCCAATTAAATACTTAATTAACTTTTCATAAATAACAAAGGAAAAAAAATGACGACATAATAAACAATCCATTCTGAATATTATATTGATATCACAAATGGTCCAATTTGAATAAGAATTTCCAAAGCATTTGAAACATTTTGATTTTAATGAAAATCATTCACAAAAATTCTCATAGAATTCTCGGTTTTCATTATGTATGTCTCGTTTTATATGAATTTTTTCATTTTCATTTTTTATTTTACTCAAAGCATAAATTTAAAACAAATTATGATCTAAGAATAAGTTATTTGTCTTTCAATCGCTGGTTAGAGTCACATTAATGAAATTATTTTGATGTAATTGAAGGATTCTTATTGATTCGATTGGTCGTCTTCTAGAATGTTACGAATTTCGAAATCAATACAAACGAAAAAAATAAATTCACTTGTTAAAATATTATTAAAATTGTTAATAAATAAATAAATAAAAGTGTGGTGGCAGACAGAGAGAAATTTGGGCACACCAAGAGAGTCTGACAAAGTTACGGGAGAAGTGGCCTTGGATTGGACGTATCAATTTCTCGATTTCAACGTGATACTGCCAGCCTGCTGCCAGCGCCTATACAGGCTAATTTACACACACTAATCAATAATCATCAGGAGACACTATCTATATTAACATATAAACAGGAAAACCATCTCTCATTTTAAATTATTCATGTAATCTCTCTTATATTTGAAGATGTCGTTAAGATTTTTATATCAGATAAGTAAATGTATTTGAAATATGATTGATTAATAAATTTATGATTCAATTTTATTTCATATATGTATTTTGATTTGTTTTATAAAATTCATGAAAATTATGTCTTTATTTATGTAGTTTTAAATTAAATATATATGTCTATGTAAAATATTAAATACATATATGTATGGATAAAATTTAAAGAGTAATAATCAAAATTTATCCGTGACTATGATTTGGAGTTGAGAATCTTCAAATTCGAAAGTCATAAATATAATTCATTCCATTATGAATGATGTAGTTCTATCCAGACTGTAATATGTTGAGACATAAAAATGAATGTGTTTTATATAATAAGACTATATTGGACATGACTAGATGAAATTGAAAAATTCTAATAATTTCTGTTAAATAAAGAACATCAATTTTATCATAAATGATGATCATATATGCGATGATCTTAATTCATTGTATTTAGTAGACTCCTATATCATATTAATTTATTCTTTAATTTACTCGGTATGGTTTTGTATTGATTACATTTCGTAAACCTTGTATTTTGGGAATGAGTTGAATGAATAGTTGAGAATGCTAACCTGATATAATGAAATCCGTTCATAAGATTCATCTGTTTGTTAGTTCAGGACTTGAGCGATTAGCGCGTAAATTCATAAAAGTTATGAATTAATTATTCACTTGAGAACTAATGAAAGTAAATGATAAAGATGTAATTGGAGAGGTTAACGGATTTTATACCTAACTCCTTTACGAATTTTTTTTATGGGGTAATGACTATATCAATGGACGAATACTTTGAGTAATTAATTTTATAATTCTGAGAGTGCAATTCTGGGTATTAAGTGGAGTTATTCCAGAATTAATAATTTCGTTTGATTAATAAAAGAGTTTATAATTAATCAACGAAATTATTGGAGCTTAGAATTATAAGTCTATCGGTCCCCTTGTCATCTTCTATCACTATTTCAATGATAATATTTGCGAAGAAAAATAGTTGTGAATTATTTAAAATAATTGTGAATAATTTTACACTCTAATTATTTCATATAACTATTGTTTGGAAATTATGACAAATGTTGTCCTAATATATTTATCAATAGATAATGTATCTATTTATTAATTTATAAAAATTAATAATTAATTAATTTGATTAATTAAATTTTAATTTAATGAGATAATATTTTCAAAAGTTGAAAATTTTGAAAATTATTTTCTAATGAATTATCTCAATTTTGATAAATTATTAGATAAATATTAAAGGATTTTATTTTGATTTTTTGAAAATCTAAATTGATAATATCCGTTATGGATATACTTGACCTTATTTTGATGAAAAGAACATAAAAAAAAAAAAAAATTGTGGGCAAGTAGAAGAATTGTATTTGATCAAAAAAATCCATCCAAGAGAGAATACAAACAAAAAACGTGTGCTGGGGTAACAATTTTTTTTTTTTTTTTTTTTTAAATCAAAAAATTAAAAAGAAGTAGTAAAACGTTAGTGCTGAAAAAAAAGTACACAAATATTTTTATAAAAATTAGAGTGTTTTTCGTATTTATTTTTACAACCACACGTACCGTTGGAGGTGAAAAGATAAGACGAGGAAGATCGTGATTCAAAGAGATACAAATCTATATGTATATTTCCAATTTAAGATCTAATCATTTTGATATTCTTAATGTACTAAAAAATACTGAACTGTTTTTTATTAAATTTTTTCCTGATAATGAACATGTTTTCGCTGCGCATGAATTCTGAAAACCAACAAATGGTATTATGAGCGGTCATATTTATTCTAGTATATTAATAAGAATGATTTATTGCAAATCATCTTTATATGTATGTAAAATAGTAGGCTATGTAATTTTTATCATGTGATGATGGATGTATGAATATTAATCGTTAATTGTATGATTGATTTTGGGTTAAGATTTAAATTTTTGTTTTATATATCTCAAAATTAAATGAGTATTTTTTTTCCTGTAATTATAAATTATTTGTAATCGTTGGAGATCAAGATCAAGCCAAATCATGATGGGCGAAAGATGATAATTTTATAAAAAAAAATATAATTAATTTTTGTGTGTTTTACTGTACTGTGCAGCACTGTGTAACCTTGTTGCACTCAGCAGCAGGGAGACTGCTGCAGTCTCGCTGTTGTACACATGCAACAGTCTCACTGCTGCTGTGTGCAGCAGCCAGCCTTACAGAAAGGCAGTTTTGACTGCCCACTGTGCGGCAGTGAACCAAAAAAAAGTTTTTTTTTGGTGATAGTCACTTATAAATTTAATTATATTTTATTTTCCCAGATTTGAATATTAATGTAATATATTTTTGGTAGTTTGTAATTTTTGAAATACTCAAATTGTTAACTCGATTAATATCCAATTTATCTATTTTTTTGTGAATTATAAATTATTTATACTCATGCATATTTTAAATGTCACATAGAATTAGCACAATGCATACTTTTTCATTATAACATGTCATACATACATGTGCATTTTCATAAATTTTTTTATGATACTAAATAGTTCCTAATTAGATTAAAAATAATTTTGAAATTTTATCGATTTGTCGGTTAAATTAAATAAAATTTGTGAATTAATTTTAAATCGTTAAAATTTATAAAATCACAAAATTTAGTTTTAAGTATTTTTAATAAATTATTTATTAAGAATAACTTAGATGTTTCATAATGAATTTAAGTTTTATTAGTAAAGTGAAGAAACAACTAACTTGGTAAATGAAGATATTTAATATTGATTTCTTGGTCTTTTCACTAAGTTCACAAAATATTAGATATTTTACATATAAAATCACTAAACTTAAAATAATGAGTGGGAGCCGGTAGTTTGTCGAAATGTCATTTGGTCTCTACCGTTAGTGTAACATCGTGATTTCTAATTGGGGCTTTGTGATGACTTTAGTTTTATCCTCCCTATGGAGAGTGTTCGCTCAAGTTAATATCAAGGTTGTACTTCTTACGATAGGATTTATAAAATATATTTCATAATTAACTTACTCTAAAATGGTTGTTATGAGTTAAATTTTAAGGATCCAAAACGGTGGGTTACTTCATATGAATTTAGTTAAACATGTTAGTTACATTTACACCAAAAATTGATTATTAATAAATTTTGAAAATATGACATATTTTGGAAAAAAATATTAATTGAGATTATCTCTGTTTTAATAAGGTATTGTGGTTGACCCTAAGACAACACGATATGCTTATTAAATTTTCGACGCTATAGTAGTGCATATATATTTTTGTATTTTGCATATGCATCATGCATCATGATTACCATGCCAAATTAATTTTGAATTTTAAGCATGGAATAATTTAGAATATATTTTTTAAATTATTTCAGAAATATGTCAAACCCAATCCTATCGCTGCTTGCTACTGAAAAATTAACCGGTGATAACTTTGCTAAGTGGAAGAAAAGCATGAATATAATACTTGTGCTTGATAACCTGAAGTTTGTCCTAATGGAAGAATGTCTTCCAGAACCTGATGTGAAGGCCAACAAAAACATTAAAGATGCTTCTGAAAATTGGATTCGGGCAAATAACAAAGCTCGTTGTTATTTGCTTGCTGCCATATCCGACGTGCTTAATACAAAGCATGAAAAGATAGAGACTGCTTATGAGATAATAGAGTCTCTATATGGCATGTTTGGCAAACCCTTTGATCAAACAAAACATGAAGTGGTCAAGAAAGTCATGAACTGCAAAATGAAAGCTGGAACTCTTGTTCGTGAACATGTGCTAATGATGATTAGTATAATTCATGAGGCAAAAATCAATGGGGCTACCGTAGATGAAGGCACACAAATGGGCATGATTTTGGAAAGCCTTGGCCCACAATTTCTTCAGTTCAAAAGAAATTACTTTATGAACAAGTTGAGTTATAATTTGATTGAATTGCTTAACGAACTTACAACCTTTGAGTCTATTTCCGTGGAGAAGAAGGGAGAGGCAAATGTTGCCGAACCTTCTACCTCTAACTCTTCTTTAAACAAGAGAAAGAGAAATAAAAAGAAAGGTAAGAGTTCAAGAACGGAGAAAATAGAAGGGAACGACAGCAAAAAGAACAAGCCAAACAACAGTTAATGAAATAAGAATAGCTCCACCCAGAAAAAACCAAAAGGAAAATATTTCCATTGTGGGATTGATGGGCATTGGAAGAGAAAATGCAAGAAGTATCTCGAAGAGCTGAACAAAAGAAGAAAGGTAAATCATATTTACTTGTTAATGAATTTTGTTTAGTTGAAAATGATTTATCACCTTGGATAATTGATTCAGGGACGACTAATCATATTTGTTGTTTCTTACATAAGCTTGATTCTTATACAAGACTTGCTGATGAGGACTTTATTTTGGGAGTTGGGAATGACGCTTTGGTTTCAGCATCAACAGTTGGACAAATAAAACTCTATGTTGAGAGAAATAAATTTTTATTTCTGAATAATGTTTATTTCGTACTGGGGTTTACTAGAAACCTCATTTCAGTTTCTCGACTTTATGAATAATTTTATTTAGTTTCTTTTGCTAATAAATTAGTTGTTATTTCAAGAAATGGTTTGAATATTTATTCTGATTTTATTGAAAATGGGCTCTATGTGATAAGTCTCACTGTTAATTCACTATTGAATGTTGAAATGTTTAAAGTAGAATTGCCCAAAATAAAGAAACAAAAGATTTCTCACATTGATAACACATATCTACAGCACCTAAGTCTTGGTCGTATAAATCTTGATAGAATAAATAGGCTTGTAAGGGATGGTCCTTTAATAGAACTAAATATTGGTACTCTACTAGTCTGTGGGTCATGTCTTGAAGGTAAGATGACAAAGATGCATTTCTCTGCAAAAGGCGATAGAGCCCAAGAACAACTGAATCTTACACATTCAGATGTTTATGGACCTATGTTTACACAAGCAAGAGGTGGTTAAAAGTACTTCGTTACTTTTATTGATGATTACTCGAGATATGGTTATGTTTACCTAATGCAACATAAATATGAAACTTTTGGAAAGTTTAAGGAATTCTAATTCGAAACGGGAAAACAATTAGGTAAATCAATCCAGTGTATTCGATCAGATCAAAGAGGTGAATACCTTGATAATAAATTCAAATATCAACTATTAGAGTATGAAATTTTAACACAACTAACTGCACCTGGTACATCTTAGTAAAATGGTATAGCTGAGAGGAGGAATCGAACTTTACTTGACATGATTCGTTCTATGTTGATTTATTCTTCACTCCTAAAATCGTTTTGGGGGTATGTTATACAAACAACAACTTACATTTTGAATGTAGTTCCATCTAAATCAGTACCTCAAACACCCTTTAAGTAATGAAGTGGCCACAAACCTAGTTTGAGACACTTTCGTATATGAGGGTGTCCAGTATACATGCTAATGGGTAAGACAACGAAGTTGGAAATACGTTATGAAGTTTGTTTCTTTTTAGGATATGAAAAAGCATAAGAGGAGGTGTGTTTTATAATCCTCGAGATAACAAGGTATTTATGTCGACAAAAGCCGCTTTTCTTGAGAATAATTATATGATAGACTTCAAACCTCAAATAAAGATAGTCTTAGAGGAATCAAAATATGATGAGATCAGTCAACGACCTGCGGGGATTGTTTTTCCACAAAGCGAGGAGAAAAAATCTTCGAGTCAGAACATCTTACCACCTCGTCGTAGTGGGAGGATATTACAACTACCTTCTCGATATAGATAAGAAGGTGAAACACAAGTTACTATAACTCATGATGAGAGAGAAGATCCATTGACATATAGATGTGCAATGGAAGATCATGACAAAGAGAAATGACTTGACGCTATGAAACTTGAGATCAAATCCATGTGTTCCAACTCAGTCTGGGAGCTTGTAGATCTATTTGAAGGATTAATTCCTATAGGGTGTAAATGGATCTACAAGAGAAATATGAGAGTGGACGGTAATGTAGAGACATTCAAAACATGACTAGCGGTAAAAGATTATACCCAAAAAGAAGGAGTTGACTATGTGGAAACGTTTTCACCAGTAGCCATACTGAAATCCATTCGAATCTTGCTTTCCATTGCTGCTCATTATGATTATGAAATTTGGCAAATGAATGTCAAAAAGGCATTTTTAATGGCTTAAAGACGAAAAGTAAAAAGTTTGCAAGTTGCAAAGGTCTATCTACGGACTTTAGCAAGCGTCCATATCTTGGAACGTGAGATTTGATGAGACGATCAAATCTTATGGCTTTATCCGAAATCCTAATGAATATTGTGTTTATAAATACATCAAGGACAAGCGAGTGGTATTTCTAGTACTTTATGTTGATGATATTCTACTTATTGGGAATAATGTAGAACTATTATCAGATGTAAAGGCTTGGCTGGATGATCAATTCCAAATGAAAGATTTGGGAGAAGAAAGAATATATGAGGCAGATTCCATATGCGTCCGCAGTTGGGAGCTTGATATATGTTATGCTATGCACAAGACCTGACATATGCTATGTAGTGGGAATAGTTAGTCATTTTCAGTCAAATTCAAGATTAGATCAATGGGTATCAGTTAATTAACTTATAAGCATATTCTCAAGTAACTACGAAGAACGAGGAACTATATCCTTGTTAATTCCGGTAGGGATTTGATTCTGATTGGATGTAATGATTTTGATTTTCAATCAGATATAGATGATCGAAAGTCGATATCTTGATCAATATTTACTCTTGGTGGGGGGAGCTATAGTGTGGAGAAGCATCAAACAATCATATGTTGTTGATTCAACTATGGAGCCGAATATGTGACTGCTTGTGAATTTGCTAAAGAAGCGGTTTGGCTCCGAAAGTCTTTACTGATCTGGAAGTGGTTCCAAATATGAACAAGCCATTGCCACTTTATTATGATAATAGTGGTGCAGTGGCTAATTCCTAAGAACCAAGAAGCCACAAGTGATCAAAACATATTGAGAGGAAATATAATGTGATTAGAGACATTGTGCAATGCGGAGACATGGCTGTTCTGAAGATTCCTTATGTAGAGAATCTAGCCGATCTTTTTACCAAGACGCTACCTGCAAAGAGTTTTGAGGGGCATCTATAAGGATTGGGGTTTAGAGACATGTCTCATTTGCTTTAGGATAAGTGGGAGTTTGTTGGGATTTTTATCCTCGACAAGCAAATGTGTTCGAAACATGATTGATTAATAAATTTATGATTCAATTTTATTCCATGTATGCATTTTGATTTTCTTTATAAAATTCATGAAAATTTCGTGATTATTTATGTAACTTTAAATTAAATATATATGTTTATGTAAAATATTACACATATATGTGTGTGTGTGTGTATGGATAAAATTTAAAAAGTAATAATCAAAATTTATCTGTGACTATGATTTGGAGTTGGGAATCTTCAAATTCGAAAGTCATAAATATATTTCATTCCATTATGAATGATGCAGTTCTATCCAGACTGTAATATGTTGAGACATAAAAATGAATGTGTTTTATATAATAAGATTATATTGGACATGACCAGATGAAATTGAAAATTTCTAATGATTTCCATTAAATAAAGAACATCAATTTTATCATAATAATGATCATATATGTGATGATCTTAATTCATTATATTTAGCAGACTCCTATATCATATTAATTTATTCTTTAATTTACTCGGAATGATTTTGTATTTATTACATTTCGTAAACCTTGTATTTTGGGAATGAGTTGAATGAATAGCTGAGAATGCTAACCTTATACGATGAAATCTGTTCATAAGATTCCCTTGTTTGTTAGTTCAGGACCTGAACAATTTGCGCGTAAATTCATAAAAGTTATGAATTAATTGTTCACTTGAGAACTAATGGAAATCAAGGATAAAGATGTAATTGAAGAGGTTAACGAATTTTATACCTAGTTCCTTTACGAATTTTTTATGGAGGATCATTGCATATAGGGGTGAGCAACGGTTCCGGGTCTACCCGGAACCGGTTGGAACCGGACCGATTTTCCGGGTTTGGAACCGGAACCGGTTGTAATCGGGTAGGTTCCGGTTCCAAAAATGAAGGAACCGATTTTATCCGGGTAGGTTCCGGTTCCAAAATGATCGGAACCGGAACCGGACTATGGAACCGGTTTCATATCAACTTGACCACATTATTTTTGCTGATATCATGTGCTTGTAACTGTGAAATCAAATACTAAGAAGGTGATTATGAGATAATTGTAGGAATAAGATGCCACAACCAAGCATTTGGTGTTTTATGGACCTGCTTGTGCTTGTTTCTTCTAGAGCGCACAAAGTTCAACTTCAGACAGGTCCCGGGCTCTTCAAATCTGGGTCATATTTGTTGCTAGAAGCGCCTCATTGAGACTGCGGAAATATTTTGTTGGCAAATTAATAGCTCCTTGTTCTGCTTTCGAATAACGAAGTTTTTAAAGTTTTTAAATTTGGGCCTATAAATTAAAGAGGGGGAAACATGATCAAATTGACCACATTATTTCAACATTGTCACTCAGAATATAATCATGAGAAAGATAGAATTACATGATAATGAATTTCTAAATTTTTCTCCACAAGACTAAGAAGAACTTACTCCTGCTGCTGCAATCAGCTACCCTCAGCACCACCTACAATCTACTGTGAAGTGCTAAATTTGATCATGGACTGAGCATCAATAGGTGGCAAATTAAATTGGCAGAAGCTCTGCCATGCCTCTTGCTTCTGCTCTTCATTTTCTGTAAAAGTATTGTATACATAAATCAACATAGTACTTAAAAAATTATTATATGGTCCCCGTTTTTTCTTACGGACTCGTATTGGAATGTAGTTTTCATTAAAATATTTTAAAATAAGGTAATTCGGAACCGGACCGGAACCGGATTGGAACCGAATAATAGGGTACCCTGTTTAATTGGGTAGGTTCCGGTTCCACTTAGTGCGGAACCGAATTTTTCTGGGTAGGTTCCGGTTCCATGCGGAACCGGAACCGAAACCGGTTTTGCTCACCCCTAATTGCATAGGTAATGACTATATCAATGGAAGAATACTTTGAGTAATTAATTATATAATTCTGAGAGTGTAATTCCGGGGATTTAGTGGAGTTACTCCAGAATTAATAATTTCGTTTGATTAATTAAAAAATTTATAATTATTCAACAAAATTGTTGGGGCTTAGAATTATAGGTCCATCGGTCCCCTCGTCGTTTTCTATCACTGTTCCAACGGTAATATTTGCAAAGAAAAATAGTTGTGAATTATTAAAATAATTGTGAATTATTTTGCACTCTAATTATTTCATATAACTCTTATTTGGAAATTATAACAAATATTGTCCTAATATATTTATCAATAGATAATGTATCTATTTATTAATTTATGAAAATTATTATTTAATTAATTTGATTAATTAAATTTTAATTTAATGAGATAATATTTTCAAAAATTGAAAATTTTGAAAATTATTTTTTAATGGTGTTGTAAATTCTTCAAATATTAAGTTTAGATGGAGGAGAGACATGTCTCTTGGATGGTACCCTATGTGAATGGTACATACATGTATGGACATGTCCTTTAATTTAAAAGAACATACTTCTAGGCTCCAAGTGGTGCATGAGAGGAGTATAACCCTTTGGAGGGTTGCACCCCAAACCAAAGAAGGGAACCATTCCATGCCTTTATAAAGAAGCCTTCATGTTCATTCTAAGGGATCCGAATCCATCCAGTAGAGAAGTCTCATATTATTTTAGAGTAAGAGAGAGTTCCACCATTATCCTAGTTCAAGATCTTCTTAAGGAGTGCCCATTGAAGAAGAGGAATCCAAGTTATAATGGGATGACGTTAGCCAAAAAAACCCGTAGAACACCGAGGCAGAGCTAATAAGTTCTTAAGGACAGAAGAAACTCGACTTGCCCCACTGATTTCGTCATTTTTTCAGGTTTTCCTTGTTCTCTAAAGTTTAGGATTTATGGTGTAATATTGGCGTGACTTGATGATTTGATTTCATTATTATTATTGATGCATGTTAATTTCGGTTAATGACACTAATTCCCCGACAAATGAATTATCTCAATTTTGATAAATTATAAGATAAATATTAAAGGATTTTATTTTGATTGTTTGAAAATCAAAATTGATAATATCCTTTATGGATATACTTGACATTGTTTTGATAAAAGAAAAAAAAACGTGGGCAAGTAGAGGAATTGTATTTGATAAAAAAAAAAATCCATCCAAGAGAGAATAAAAACAAAAAACGTGTGCTGGTGTAACACACCTTTTTTTTTTTTTTTTTTTAATCAAAAAGTAAAAAAGCAGCACTAAAACGTTTGTGCTGAAAAAAAAGGTTTTTTCTTTTTGGGTTTTGAGAAAATCAAAAGAAAATAATAAAAATGATTTGTCTCATGTGTTGTATACACAAATCTTTTCATAAAAATTAGAGTGTTATTCGTATTCATTTTCACGTCCACACGTGTCATTGGAGGTGATGAAATAAGACGAGGAAGATCGTGGTTCAAAGAATCGTGATTCAAAGAGATACATATCTATATGTATATTTCCTACTTAAGATCTAATCATTTTTATATTATTAATGTACTAGAAAATACGGATCTATTTTTTTAATGTTCATGAAAAATAAATTTTTTCATTTTAATGAACATGTTTCCGCTGCTCATGAACTCTGAAAACCAACAGATATCCAACAATTTCATATCCATTAATCGCTATTAAATTCAAATATATATATTCAACATAGGAAGATTAATTTATCAATGTAAGATATTATATAATATGAATATCATAAATATATGTTGATTCAATTATTGTCCTACGCTGACACATACAGGATTGACATGTCTGGATAGGTTGCGAGGATGGAACGAAAGTAAAACGAAATTAAAAAACAAGTTAATTGAAATAACTGATTTCGTGTTCTTTGGTGAAAAGACATGCTCATTGTCGCAACAATGAGACCTGGATACGTGAGGAGCATTTTGACTCTCATTGTTGCGACAATGATACCTGAAGACATGATGAGTATTCTAACTCCTATTGTCGCGATAATGAATTATTATTGTCACAATAATGAGTCTCTGATGCAAAAAAATGTGACTTAAAGTCATGTTTTTTTAGAAGCAATCTTAAATTATCTATATATAGAATATGATTTGTGTTAAAGCAACTTAGGGGTGGCCTTGTTCCGTATAATTGTTGAATAAGGAATTAGGTAAATATATAATTGGTAGCTTTCTGACTTTTTTTGGTTAATGGTTTGAAAAGTTGAAATTTTATTTGTTGAATGACTAAAACAATGTAATTATTCAATTATAGACAGCCAGTGCCCACCACATTACGGAATCGCTTGTAGTAAAGAGCAAAAGGAAATGACAAATTTGATTTGTTGGATAAAAGATAGTCTTACTCTTACATCAACACCGATTTCATAATTCAAAGGTGGATGGATTGAGATCAAAATATTGTGATTGTGCTTTTTTTTTTTCAATACCTACTCCAAATTAAACTAAGGGTTGTGTTTCTCTATCCAAAGGGCATGTTCAGAGTAATATTTTTCTTAAATTAATACGTCTCCCAAGTCAGTTGTGTTTCATTTAAATTTAAAACTTTTGTTGGATGTTCAACTGATAAAATTATGTGCACAATAGTACATGGAGAATCACCTTTTGTGTTTATGACAAATTTGTTCTTGATTTCTTTCAGTTGAGGTAATTGAAGTGATTGTTATCCTTTTTCTTAGGATCAAGTTTTGTAGTGTTACCAAGTTTAATTAAATGTAAATTAAACAGTTGATAAAGGATATATAGATACATTATTGGATTCTTATCATACATAAGTCTAAAAGGGGCATGATTTGGTGGTGTAGGGCTTAGAATCTCACTTATTGGTCTTGGGTTCGAATCCAGATGGTGAGTTTCTTGTAAGAGTCTGGGACAGCCGGAGGTTTTACCTGCTCCACTTAAGCTCGGGTCAGATGATTTGACGGCGGGTTTCCAATATTTCCAAAACAAAAAATTGAATAATTCATTAAGAGAGCTAATAGATACAACCTACTGGATTTTTATACAAGTTTCAAACTTCCTTTTTTTTTCCCCTTGATGAATATTCAGGAAGTACCTCTCGACTTTTAATGTTTACTATTTTGTTAAAATCCCTTGAACCGCTTCTAGTGAAAACCCCTTCCACTTGTGCAATTCCTTCACAGCTAAATATATTGCCTAATGAATAGACAATGATGTCGAATACTGAAATAATATATGTTAGAGATTAAGGTAAATATTCTTTGTATTTATCTCAATATATTTATAATATAACAGTCTTTATATAGGCAATACAAGAAAACTAAAATAGTAAAGAAATTCTAAATATGTATACAAATAATATAAATCGTCAGTTGCCTAGAATATAGATTGATAATAGAAATGTAATTATAGTTTCCGTTTTGAGAATATTCTTAACACCCCCCTCTCAAACTCAAGCTGGTGGAAGAGAAGCAAGCTTGAGTTTGGAAACCAACTCGCGAAAGCGTCCTGGAAGCTGAGGTTTAGTAAACAGATCAGCAGGCTGCTCTGCAGAAGGAATGTCGCAAAGTCGAACAGTGCCTTGACGGATATGATGACAAACAAAATGACAATCAGTTTCGATGTATTTCGTGCGTTCATGATAGACATCATTATGCGCTATATAAATGACACTTTTGTTGTCACAGTAGAGAGGGGTAGCATGGGATTGAGGAACACCCATGTCA
Source organism: Zanthoxylum bungeanum (assembly GCA_019454045.1). Lineage (NCBI taxonomy): Eukaryota > Viridiplantae > Streptophyta > Magnoliopsida > Sapindales > Rutaceae > Zanthoxylum > Zanthoxylum bungeanum. Next base: position 13,664 of record SKCR01029949.1, read on the forward strand.
CCGAGAAGCCAGCTGAGCCAAATGATTTATTGAGTAGCATCAACAATCGCACGATATTCATATTCAGTATTGGAGCGAGAAACCACTGATTGTTTTTTACTACGCCAAGAAATAAGGGAGTCGTCTAAGAAGAGGCATAAACTAGTTGTAGATCGTCGATCAGTGGGATCATCGGCCCAACTAGCATTAGAGTACACGCAACTCAAGAGATGAATCAGCGGAAAAATGAAGACCATGAAATAACGTTCCATTGATGTAGCGGAGTAAATGAAGAACAACATCATAGTGAGCAGAGCGGGGGGCAGACATAAACTGACTAACAACATGAACCGCATATGCAATATCAGGCCGAGTAACTGTTAAATAAACCAAGCTGCCAACAAGTTGACGGTAAAGAGTAACATCAGGAAGAGGGGTACCATCAGTGACATCAAGTTTAATTTGAGGATCCATAGGGGTAGAAGTGGTCTTGCTATCAGTCAATCCCGCCCGAGCCAGTAAGTCAGAAGCGTACTTAGCCTGAGATAGATAATAGCCAGTCTGATCAGAGAGTACCTCAAGCCCAAGAAAGTAACTGAGATTACCAAAGTCTTTCATCTCAAATTGTTGTTGAAGAGAGATCTTAAATTCAGAGATACCGTGCGAATCATCCCCCGTGATAATCATATCATCCACATAGAGAAGAAGGATAAAATAGACATGATCAGTTTGCCGAATAAAAAGTGCAGAGTCATAGGCACTGGAAGTGAACCTAAGTGTATGAACAGTGGTGTTGAATTTCTCAATCCATGCCCGATGAGCTTGTTTAAGACCATATAATGCCCGACGAAGTTTACAAACCTTATTAGGAGGATGAGGGTAACCATGTGGAGGTTTCATGTAAACCTCTTCAGATATGTCACCATTAAGAAATGCATTCTTGATATCCATCTGAAACAAAGTCCACTGTCGAGAGGTGGCTACAGCAAGAAGACTGCGAACGGAAGTCAGACGGGCAACATGAGCAAAGGTTTCTTCATAATCAATCCCATATTCCTGAGAAAATCTCTTGGCAACAAGACGAGCCTTATATCGTTCAATAGAGCCATCAGATTTTGTCTTGATTTTGTATATCCATTTACACCCAATCGCAGATTTTTCCGATTGAAGATCAACTAAGTCCCATGTATGAGCTTTTTCAAGAGCATGTAATTCTTCAGTCATAGCTTGCTGCCAAACAGGGTTAGAACTAGCCTGAGAGTACAAGTGAGGTTCATATTGAGTGAGAGTAGTAGAAAAACAATGAAAATCTCGAAGTTTGACAGAAATTTTGGTCACTCTAGTAGAACGAAGAAGAGACAGATGATTACCTGAAGAGAACACATGAGAGCTAGATGTGGTTGCGAGGGATCCGGCAGGCGATGCAGACGGTGGGAGATCAACTGTAGAGGGATCATTTGAGGGAGGTACATCAGAGTCTTCATTGGGAAACAAATTAAGAGTGTTATCTATAAAGAGGATACGAGGCGAGGAATGGATAGAGTGAAATTTGGAAATAGAGGAAAACATGTGGTTTTCTCAAAAGGTGACATGACGAGAAATAAAGAGGTGATTAGAGATGAGATCCCAACACCTATACCATTTGTGTTCAATGTCATAACCCAAGAAACAATATAGTCGAGCCCAAGGTTCTACTTTAGAGTGTTCATGAGGCTGAAGAAGAACGAAACAAACACAACCAAAGACTTTAAGAAGATTGTAGTTGGGAGATGTACCATGTAATTTTTCATAAGGGGATTGATTGGCTAGAACAGAAGACGAAAGGCGATTGATGGTGTAGACACTGGTGAGGACAGCTTCTCCCCAAAAATGTTCAGGAAAAGAGGAAGAGATTAGAAGAGCACGAATTGTATCTAAAATATGCCCGTGTTTGCGTTCGACTCTCCAATTCTGTTGAGATGTACCGGGACAAGAGCGGTGACAGAGAGTCCCATTTTGGTTAAGAAAGTATAGAAAATCAGAGTCTTTATATTCCATGGCATTGTCAGTGCGGAAAGTTTTAATGGGTCGATTGAATTGAGTCTTAACCATTTTCACAAAGGTTTGGTAAATTGAGGAAAGTTCAGAGCGATGTTTCATAAGATAGAGCCAAGTGTATCGGGAATAATCATCAATAAAAATCACAAAATACTTTGAACCACTCATAATAGGAGTAAGAGATAGACCCCAAATATCAGAATGGACCAGATCAAAAGGTGAAGAGGAAATCGAAATACTATTACTGAAAGATAATGCAGTCTGTTTGCCCAACTGACAAGGCATACAATCAAAATCTTTATTGGAAACATGACCTACATGACCACTAGATGCTAATAAACGTAATCGACTAAGAGTAGGATGGCCCAACCGAGAGTGCCACAGGCTGAGTGAGGTAATGGGTGAGGTAGAGGCGGCAGAGTAACATGGAGAATGGTATTGAGGAAGATGAAGACTGATGAGCTCAAACAAATGACCTTTCTTACAGCCTATCCCATGTGTCTGACCGGTCCGCGGATCCTGCACTGAGCAACCAGAAGTAGTAAATAAGACATTAAGACCAATGTCACATAATTGACCGAAAGATAAAAGATTCAAAGTGAGTTTGGGTATAAGAAATGTGTTAGAGACAGAGAGATGGGGAAGAAAAATGTGACCTAGATGACTGGGGGTCATGAAAGAGCCATTAATAGTTTGAATAGCAGGAAGATGTGATGAAGTAGATGTAGAGTAAAAGATACTTGAGTCGGAAGTCATGTGATTGCAACAAGCAGAATTGAAATACCAAGAGGCAATACCTGAAATAGTAGAAGAAGCAGAGATGTTACCAAATTGAGAGGCTATAGATTGAAAAAGGGAGGGAAGATCCTGAATAGGCTGAGAAGGCTGAGACTGTTCAGTGTCACCCTGATCATCAGAAGCTACAGCAGAAAGAGATGGACGACCCTTGAATGAAGGAGCAGTGTGGCGAGTAGGACAGTCGCGATCAAAATGGCCAGGACCCATCTTACGGCATATTCTGCAACGGCGTGTTGGACATTTGAGGATCAAGTGCCAGGGCAACCTTGTTGGACAATTATGACCCATAGCATCACTATTTGTAAAAGACATTGTGTTTTTGTACAAATTAATTATGTAGCAATGGAAATTGCATTTTATCATTTCGTAATTAGATTACTTAAATATGTGAATGATGAAAGTCCTTATGATTAGTTCCGGATTGAGATGATATGAGACAATATCAATCTACGACGGTTTAATCATTAAATATCCCTAGTCGTAGTATTATCGAGACTGGACATTGATAATGCAGAATAGACTAGTATCGCACTTGTGCGTGTTATGGAAGCGTAACAACATAGTTCTCATATATTTAAGTATTTGATACTTATGCAAGTGTGGTAGGAGGTTATGTTTTACCGATGGTACGGAAAACAGCTTCGCTCTGGATAGACCCCTCAGAATTCCATTGGTAGTATGACTATGTGTCTATGGGAGTCCGTATCAGGGTAGGTGTATTTGGTCTTAACCTTAGACTTGCATCGCTAGTACTTGCGACAATCAATACGCTTTGGTTTTGGTCGTCCAGGACTTTAACAGGTTCTGTGTACGCCTCTTCTGGGTTTATTGAGAATCGTAGTGTATTGGATGTGATGTCAAGACGAAAGTATCACTTCAGTCGTATGGAGATGATGGTCACGCAGGGATACAAAACTGGTTCTCTAAAAGGTTGCAACCGTCAGGATAATATGACTAGGTCATGATTATCCGATAATAAAGAGACTAGTTGCTAGTGATCCGATATATGCTTCGTACGGGGCAGACACTATTCCAGCCCCAGGCTTTGCATGTGACATCCGATACTGGATCACAAGATACGCAATACTACGTATACTACGCCTGACATAGATTATATATTCCATTAAGAATATTTCTGGAGAATTGGGTAGGCATGACGCTTTGCTAGAAGCCAACCTTGTCTCGTAAATCGGTAAGAACGTAGTACAAGGTACGTACGTGTTCGGATAGTCCGACGACCGAATTTACTGCCAACATATCCAGGGATCTCTTGGGTCGCTTCCCGAAGATTCACCGATGACGTATGATTCGAACTTTATTAATCTGGGATTAATAGCGGAGAGACTTTATCTGGGATAAAATACTATTTGAAGAGAGAGAACGATTAATTTGAAATTAATCGATAAAATAATATATTCGATATATTATACGAAATTGGATTTCGACGCGGAATTAAAATTAGATTTTAATTCGGGCTAACGAATTGATTTAGAATTAATTCGCAAGCGACGTGAATAGTAATTTTGCTAGACATGATTATTTAATTAAATTTGATTTAATTACGATGCAACGAATAACTCATTAATTCGGAATTAACGAAACCGAGCCCGGAATGTGTTTGCGACGCCACTCCGATTTTGAATCAAGTGCGGCCGCAAGTCACATCGCGAGTCACATTACTTGTCACTTTAGTGATAGATGTCTAAGTCACCTTTTTGGTGAGTGATATGCAGTCACTATTCATGAAAGAAGTGGTTGTGGGCATTTAATGAGCTTTTGGAGCCAAAATTTTGGTTTGACTTTTGAAGTATATACCAAATATTTGGTAATTGATTTTAGGTAATTGTTTTTAGAAAACAACAACACAAAATCAAAGCATAACTCTCTCTCCCAAAATAGCCAAACCCGTGAACTCTCCAAGGGGAAAGGAAATCATTTTATTTCTTCCATCTTGTTAGCACATTAGAGGATCAATACAAGGTGATAGGGAAACCGAATTAAGAGCTTGGAATCTATTGAAGCTTGGAGCTTGTTCAACATCATCAACAAAATCTTGCTTGGCCGTGAGCTTCCACAAGGAGGAAAAAGTTTTGTTGATCATCATATCCAAAGCTGTTCAATGTAAGTGTGTTTCCGCCACTCTTCTTTGCGTATTCATTCTATTTCTATGCTTAATATGATCTTGGGATTAACCTAGAAACCCAACAACGGTATCATTGAGCCATTTTGAGCATGAAATAACTTAGGGTAAATTTTGGGTAAATTGATTTTGAGCATGTTTTGACTAAATTACTTGTTTGAGCATGCTTGTATATGGATGACTTGGAGTTATTTATGATCAATTTCATGAAAAATTAATTGGATCAAATTTTCCCTTTTATCTTGGCTTGGTCGAGAGTTTGGTACCCTTATTAGTCATGGTATTTTTGTTTTTTTTGATCATTAAATGACTTGAAACAATTGGGTAATGTTGATTTGAGATTCAATCGGATTGAAAACGAAATCGGACAAATAAAACCCACAATGTCGTGAGCTATAGAGCATGTAATGAGATGATTTTTTGAATCAATTATGTTGGACATAAGTTAAGGATAATAAGCATGATTAATGGATTAAATTAGTATTTTGGAAATGTTAATTTAATAGATTAATCATGGCTAAACACTTTGATTTATTAAATTATGATATTTGGAAAATTGGAATTTAATATTGGGCTTGATTTTGAATTGGGGTTGTAATTGTTGTATTTGGGCCTTATGGACTTGGTTGGGCCAAGTAGGTTTGGGCCAAATGGATTGGATCCATATTGGGCCTAAATAATTCCATTAAGTCCAAATATAACAAATGGGCTTTAAATGTTTAATTGGGCCTAATGGGCCAAAATTGATTTCTTGGCAAATAATGGTGATTCCTTACTTGGGCCTTGGTATTTGGGTTTGACCCATATTGACCAAATCTCATGCCTTATGAAATCAATTGAAAGCCCATTGGACTTTTAATTAAACAACATTGGATGTTAATTGAGCTTTGAGACATATTTAGATTAGATTTGGAATCTAAGTCGTTAAAGCGCATTAAAAAGTGTAGATATTTAATTTGGAATTAAATAAATGAATTAGTATTGAATACGAATTAAATTAAATTTAAAGAGTAGTTCGATATAATTCAAGAATTCGTACTTTGAGTACTTATTCTCAAACGAGTTGAACTCGCGCAAAATCAAATAATTGTTTGAACATTGGATGATCACTAATATTCAAAGATTAATTAATTTGATTAGATTGATTGAATAACATGCTTGAATGAATACATGGATGTGATGAATGAATAGCGTATATCAGATGGATATTAGAAGGGAAAGGGCAATTTTAGAAATTGTTGTAAATTTAGAATTTATAAATTTGACCTACGTGTCCAGCCTTCTCTCTTTATTGATTCTTTGTATTCTCTTCTCACCTAATTCCCCTCAATGTTAATAAGGTTTCTATTATTATATTATGTAATTGGGTAGAAGTAGAATAGTGCTAGCCGGGGAGAGGAAAATGAGTGATTTGTTCTAGGAACAAGTTGTTAAATATCCATCCGCATATCGTTATTAATTTACTTTCCGCGCCTTATTATGCTTTTAGAATGCATGCTTAAGGGTGTATGATGAGACCTAACAAAGATAATAAATTGGTTGCCAATTTACGCGAAAAACCCTCAAAACATATTAAGCGTTTTCCTTCCATTGAGTGATTCTTACTCAAGATCCAAAATTGGCTCTGGTTTGTTGGCCAAAGTCAAGACCTTTGTCAATTGCGGATATGTTTGAATCATGAAAGCTTTGTTCCATATCGGCGTCTTGTCCAAGTTGTGATTTGTTGGCCAAAGTCAAGATCACTTCTTGTCCATCGACATTGATTACGAAGCTTTCCAAAGTCAATGGGTCCCGCTTAACTGGAATCATTAAGCTTGTTGTGCCAAAGCCAAGGCTTAGTTGATTCAGAGGAAAAGGTTAGGAAAATATATTGGATATATTGGCATATATATTGTATATATGTTTAGGACTTGGAGGTCCACCTACTGGATCTAGGAATTGGATGAGATCTAATTGATCTTCGAGATCTACCTAGTTAAATTTCATACAGCTTGTTGGCCAAAGTTAAGGTTGTGCGTTATTTAACGGGATCCTAGCCCACTAGGAAACTGGGTTTCCCGAGTACTCCACAGAGGGTTAGAGGCTCGCCGAAAAATAGTGGGAGACTAGTATTGAATTTGTAATTCCGTTCAAATACTAAGCTTTACGCGCTTTCAAATATTTCGTCAAAATTATTTTATTAGTTGGACTAATATAATTTTATTTTTCTTGTAACAGTTGGACTGTACCCTATATTGTTAATTGGATAATTAGATTATCGCAATTAAAATGACTGGAAAGAACAGTGTCCGAGACATCATCATGGGCGATTATGTCTTTAACGGCACTAACTTTTCCGATTGGGAAATGAATCTAAGGATAGTCATTGGATCCGAGAGGCTACTATATACTATAGAGAGACCTCTTGGGCCTAAGCCCAGATCTAATCAGTTGCTCGAGCTAGATCTTTGGAAGACACATAGTGATGACAACGCGACTGCTCAATCTATCATGCTTGTTGCTATGACTCAGCAAATCCGTCGACAGAACAAGGGATTGGATCCCTATAACATGTTGGCGAAGTTGAATGATCTACACCGATCTAATCTTAGATCGCAGAGATATGAGTTACACAAGAACCTCTTCCGCGCTCAGATGTCGGAGGGTACATCTGTTGAACAACATGTGACACAAATGATTGCCGATATCGAGCAGCTTGGACAAATGGGGATTGTCTTTGAGATAGAGACCTCTATAGATTTGATTTTTCAGTCTCTCCCCGACACTTGGAGTGGGTTCATCATGAACTACAATATGATGAACCAAGAGCATACTCTTGGAGAGCTGATGTCCACACTGCGAGAGGCATAAAATGAACTTCTTAAGGGCAAGAAGCGCGAGGCGCACTTCACTTCTACATCTCAGACTCCGAGGGCTGGGCCCAAGGCGACTGGAGGTGTTAAAAAGAAGAAGCATAAGAAGAAGGGCAAGGGCAAAGCGTCAAAGGCTTATGGGAAGCCTAAGGACAAATCTCAGGATGTATACCTCCAGTGCGGGAAGCGGGGTCACTGGAAGCGTGACTGCCGCGAGTACAAGGCGCTCCAGAAGGAGATAAAGGCAGGCAAGACACCGGCCTCATGTATATTTGTTATAGAAATAAACATGACTACTTCTAGTTTTAAAAATTAGATTTTTGATTCTGGTTGTGGTACTCACATTTGTACTGATGTGCAGGATCTGCGGATTAGCAGGAAACTGGCGTCAGGAGAGATTGACCTGCGTGTTGGAAATGGGACACCTGTCGCCGTTTTGGCCGTTGGCACTTTTGTTTTGGAACTGCCCTCGGGGCATGTACTTGAACTAACAGACTGTTATTATGTACCTAGTTTGACTAGGAATATTATTTCTGTATCTATGTTAACCCAATGTGGGTATACTTTTGTATTTCGAAACAATGAGTGTTTTATGTATAAAAATGATATAGAAATTTGCACTGCTGTTGTAAATAATGGTCTTTATATTTTGAATATAAATCAATCTCAACCATATTCTGTAACAAACAAAATGCTTAAAGTAAGTCATAAAGATGAAACTTATATGTGGCATTGTCTTTTGGGACACATAAACAAGACTCGCATATCCACACTTTCGAAGAGTGGGTACTTGGACGGATTTGATCCAAATTCATATGACGTCTGCGAATCTTTCTTATTAGGCAAAATGCCTAAGTCACCTTTTAGCGGTAAAGATGTACGCGCCACCGAACTGTTAGCCCTAGTTCATAGTGACGTTTGTGGGCCAATGTCTAGCCAGGCTAAAGGTGGATATGAATACTTTGTAACCTTTACGGATGATGCATCACGTTATGGTTATGTGTATCTTATGAGACACAAGTCGGAAACTTTTGAGAAATTCAAAGAGTTTCGACACGAAGTAGAAAAACAGACCGGCAAGAGTATTAAGACATTACGGTCAGACTGTGATGGCGAATACTTGAGCAATGAGTTTCTTGACTACTTGAAAGAATATGGTATTCTTTCACAGTGGACTCCTCCCGGAACACCGCAATTAAACGGTGTGTCTGAACGAGAAACCAAACTTGTTAGACATTGTAAGGTCTATGATGAGTCGCACTGAGCTACCTATTTCCTTATGGGGATATGCATTAAACAGTGCAATACTTATTTTGAATAAGGTTCCGTCAAAGTCTGTTCAACAGACTCGTATGAGATATGGACAGGAGAGAAACTGGGTTTCTCATTCCTGAAGATTTGGGGTTGCTGGGCATACATCAAACATTTGGAAGGTACCAAACTAGAACCCAAATAGGATAAATGCCTATTTATAGGATATCCTAGGGAAACCAAAGGATATTACTTCTATCACCCACAAGAGAACAAAGTATTTGTTGCTCTACATGCGGTTTTCCTTGAGAAGGAATTCCTAAATGCAGTGATAAGTGGGAGGAAAGTAGAACTCGATGAAAATCAGAGTGATACTGTTCCTGGCATAGAATCCTCAACGGAACATGAACAGTTTATCAGGGATGAAGCTGTACAACAATCTTCGATTACACATGGACCGCGTAGGTCGGAGAGAGTCAGAAAACAACCTGAGAGGTATGAGTTTCTGATCTCACCTCATGTAGATATCAATCTCATTGAGGAAGACGAGCCTGCTACGTATGAGGAAGCGATACAAGGTATCGACTCCGGATTATTGCAAGATGCCATGAAGTCCGAAATGGATTCCATGTACACCAACCAAGTTTGGACACTGGTTGATGCACAAGAAGGTGTAAAGCCTATTGGTTGCAAATGGATCTTCAAGAAGAAGACCGACATGGATGGCAACGTACAAACGTACAAAGCTAGACTTGTAGCGAAGGGGTATCATCAATGACATTGTGTCGATTACGATGAAACTTTCTCACCCGTTGCCATGATTAAATCCATTCGGATAATGCTTGCTATTGCTTCATATTTCGATTACGATATATGGCAGATGGACGTCAAAACCGCTTTCCTTAATGGAAACCTGTTGGAGGATGTTTATATGCTACAACCTGACAGTTTTGTCGTGCCTAAATATGCAAACAAGGTTTGCAAGTTAAATCGGTCCATTTATGGACTGAAGCAAGCGTCGCGTTCTTGGAACCAACGCTTTGATGTGATCATAAAAGAATATGATTTCATTCAAAACGAAGATGATCCTTGTGTATACAAGAAGGTTAGTGGGAGCGCTCTGACTTTCATTGTCCTTTATGTTGATGATGTATTGCTTATGGGCAATGACATTCCCATGTTAACATCGGTGAAAGCTTGGCTTTCATTAAAATTCTCCATGAAAGATCTGAGAGAATCAGCCTTTATTATGGGAATAAAGATCTACCGGGATAGATCTAGAAAGCTGCTTGGACTCTCCCAGAGCACGTACATTGACAAAGTGTTGAAGAGATTCAACATAGATCAGTCCAAGAGGTGACTGTTGCCAGTGTCACATGGCGTCACTCTATCTAAGGACATGTGTCCTAAAACTCAAGATGAGAGAGACAACATGAGTCGGATACCGTTCGCCTCGGCAGTCGGATGGATCATGTATGCCATGATATGTACAAGACCCGATGTATCATATGCTTTGAGCATGTGTAGTCGCTATCAGGCCGATCCAGGTGAAGGTCACTGGATAGCGGTTAAGAATATCCTTAAGTATCTTAGACGAACTAAGGATGCTTTCTTAATCTATGGAGATGGAGAACTTGAGGTAACTGGGTATACCGATGCAAGTTTCCAAACAGATAAAGACGACTGTAAGTCACAATCTGGGTACGTGTTTTGTTTGAATAATGGAGCAGTGAGCTGGAAATCTTCCAAGCAAGAGACTATTGCCGATTCAACAACAGAAGCGGAGTATATCGCTGCAGCTGAAGCAGCAAAGGAGGCAGTTTGGATCCGAAAATTCCTAATTGGATTAGGAGTAGTTCCGTTAGCAGCTGAGCCCATTCCATTGTATTGTGACAATAACAGGGCTATAGCGCAGGCTAAGGAACCGCGGTCTCATCAACGATCCAAGCATGTTCTTCGACGTTTCCATCTGATTTGTGAGATAATACATCGTGGCGATGTGAAGATCGAGAAGGTCGCATCAGAGGACAACACTGCAGATCCGCTGACGAAAGCCATTCCTCAGCAAAAGTTTGAGCGACATGTACATAGTTCATGTGTTAGATGCTTGAGTGACTAGCTATAGGCCAAGTGGGAGATTGTTGGACAATTATGACCCATAGCGTCACTATTTGTAAAAGACATTGTGTTTTTGTACAAATTAATTATGTAGCAATGGAAATTGCCTTTTATCATTTCGTAATTAGATTACATAAATGTGTGAATGATGAAAGTCCTTATGATTAGTTCCGGATTGAGATGATATGAGACAATATCAATCCACGACGGTTTAATCATTAAATATCCATAGTCGTAGTATTATCGAGACTGGACATCGATAATGCGGAATAGACTAGTATCACACTTGTGCATGTTATGGAAGCGTAACATCATAGTTCTCATATATTTAAGTATTGGATACTTATGCAAGTGTGGTAGGAGGTTGTGTTTTACCGATGGTACGGAAAACAGCTTCGCTCTGGATAGACCCCTCAGAATCCCATTGGTAGTATGACTATGTGTCTATGGGAGTCCGTATCAGGGTAGGTGTATTTGGTCTTAACCTGAGACTTGCATCGCTAGTACTTGCGACAATCAATACGCTTTGGTTTTAGTCGTCCAGGACTTTAACAGATTCTGTGTACGCCTCTTCTGGGTTTATTGAGAATCGTAGTGTATTGGATGTGATGTCAAGACGGAAGTATCACTTTAGTCGTATGGAGATGATGGTCACGCAGGGATACAAAATTGGTTCTCTAAAAGGTTACAACCGTCGGGATAATATGACTAGGTCATGATTATCCGATAATAAAGAGACTAGTTACTAGTGATCCGATATATACTTCGTACGGGGCAGACACTATTCTAGCCCCAGGCCTTGCATGTGACATCCGATACTGGATCACAAGATACGCAATACTACGTATACTACGCCTGACATATATTAAATATTCCATTAAGAATATTTCTGGAGAATTGGTAGGCATGACGCTTTGCTAGAAGCCAACCTTGTCTCGTAAATCGGTAAGAATGTAGTACAAGGTACGTACGTGTTCGGATAGTCCGACGACTGGATTTACTGCCAACATATCCAGAGATCTCTTGGGTCGCTTCTCGAAGATTCACCGATGACGTATGATTCGAACTTTATTAATCTGGTATTAATAGCGGAGAGACTTTATCTGGGATAAAGTACTATTTGAAGAGAGAGAATGATTAATTTGAAATTAATCGATAAAATAATATATTCCATATATTATACGAAATTGGATTTCGACACGGAATTAAAATTAGATTTTAATTCGGGCTAACGAATTGATTTAGAATTAATTCGCAAGCAACGTGAATAGTAATTTTGCTAGGCATGATTATTTAATTAAATTTGATTTAATTAAGACGCAACGAAAAACTCGTTAATTCAGAATTAACAAAACCGAGCCCAAAATGTATTTGCGACGCCACTCCGATTTTGAATCAAGTGCGGCCGCAAGTCACATCGCGAGTCACATCACTTGTCACTTTAGTGATAGATGTCTAAGTCACCTTTTTGGTGAGTGACATGCAATCACTATTCATGAAAGAAGTGGTTGTGGGCATTTATTGAGCTTTTGGAGCTAAAATTTTGGTTTGACTTTTGAAGTATATACCAAATATTTGGTAATTGATTTTAGGTAATTGTTTTTAGAAAACAACAACACAAAATCAAAGCATAACTCTCTCTCCCAAAATAGCCAAACCCGTGAGCTCTCCAAGGGGAAAGGAAATCATTTTCTTTCTTCCATCTTGCTAGCACATTAGAGGATCAATACAAGGTGATAGGGAAACCGAACTAAGAGCTTGGAATCCATTGAAGCTTGGAGCTTGTTCAACATCATCAACAAAATCTTGCTTGGCCGTGAGCTTCCACAAGGAGGAAAACGTTTTGTTGATCATCACATCCAAAGCCGTTCAATATAAGTGTGTTTCCGCCACTCTTCTTTGCGTATTCATTCTATTTCTATGCTTAATATGATCTTGGGATTAACCTAGAAACCCAACAAACTTACAGTAAGAGTATGGCTTCACGGAGGAAGAACTGGAAGAGAGTGTGGCAAGAACGGTCTCTGTATGCTGTATGCGGCCAGTAGAGTGACGAGTTTCTTTCGAAATAAGTTTATCAATGGCAGAGTCAATGGTGGGTAGTGGAGTTTGATGAAGCAATGAGGCGCGAGTCGGTTAAAACTTGGTGTCAAGTGCCATGAGAAACTGAATCAGTCTTTGGCGATCTCTGTAGGTGGTGAATTTGACAGCATCAGCAGAATTGTCCCAATGGGGCTCAGAGAGAGCCAATTGATCCCAAAGAAACTGCATCTGAGAATGGAATTCAGTAATAGATTGGCCAGGTTCCTGACGCATTTGGTGGAGGCGACAAATCAATTGAAACCGATGAGATGATGAGATAAATCTGTGGCTGTATATCGGTGAACAAGAAAGTCCCCGAGGAATTTGGCTGTGTGAAAACGACCAAATTAAAGACTTATGGTAGGGACAGAGGAGTTGCGAAACCAGGTAATGATCTTGTGATTCTGACTTTCCAAATCTTCAAGGCGATCAGCAAAATCGTCGTCACTCTCATTTTTATGTTGAACCGATTCAGTAACGGTACCATTAATGTAACGCCAGAGTTTACGGCATTTGAGAAAGCTGCACATGGCTTGGGCCCAGAGAACATAATTGTGACCATCGAGGAGTATCTGAATTAGTTGGGAGATGTCTGACTTGTCCATGGTGAAAATCAGCGAAAAAATTATCCTGAATGAGACAACCAGACAGAGTAACTGTAATAAAGGGGACAACACGTGAAGAACAAGTGGAGAGCAGAGGCGTATGCAGTACACGCGCGGAAGCAGTGGCGGTGGCCGGAACCGAAAAAATAATAGGACCCCAGAGAAAAATTCGTCTGATACCATGTTAGAGATTGAGGTAAATATTCTTTGTATTTCAATCTGAATATATTTACAATATAACAGCCTTTATATAGGCAATACAAGAAAACTAAAATAGTAAATAAATTCTAAATATGTATACAAATAATATAAATCGTCAATTGCCTAGAATATATATTGATAATAGGAATGTAATTATAGTTTCCGTTTTGAGAATATTCTTAACAATATATATGCGTCTATGAGCCAACCTTAATAATAAAGAGTGTCTTAGGATTTTTACTCTGTAACTTCTTGTCTTCAATGTGTGAAATATCCTTAACACTTTTGATGGCATCATGCTGTGGTTTAGAGTGACAGATAATTCCATGAGTCTTTTGATAAAATTTTGGTATTCCTTATGTATCAGGAGATAAGATTCTAAGGATGGAGACCCACAAAAATCATCAGGAGAAACATTCATCAACTATTGCTCCAAGTCCTGCAATGACTTCATGCGCATTGGCAGAGATACATGCAACTCACTAGAGGTAATCATCTCTACTCAATCCAAAAATTTATTAAAATATATTTTATATATTGTTGAAAAATCTGATTTTTTTAATGGGGTAATTTTACTTTGCCTTCACTATAATATAAAGTTTCTATTACTTTTTGTGACAATTAAAATTTGCCCCTACTGAATTAATTTTCTAACTCCGCTAACTTCCTGCATTGGCAAAGATACATGCAACTCACTAGAGGCAGTCACCTCTACTCAATCAAAAAATTTATTAAAATATATTTTATAAATTACAGAAAAATCTGATTTTTTTTTTTAATGAGGCAATTTTACTGTGCCTTCACTATAATATAGAGTTTCTATTACTTTTTGTGAAAATTAAAATTTACCACTATTGAATTAATTTTCTAACTCCGCTACTAACTTCATTTCCCGAAAAGAAGAAAGAAGATGCCTCTTTTTGGAGGATTTGAAAGATCACATCGATGAATATCGTAAATGCATCAATGGATGGACACAAAACTCGTTTTAAGACGACCATTTCCACCCTCTACTTCTATGTTAATGGTGCCTGTTTGTGTAAAGTTTCTTTTCATTGTGTGTAATTATGCTTAGGATGTCAAAAGTTGTAGAAGTCGTCTTAGAGACAGTCGACGTAGGAATCACAGAGTTTGGCATACAATTAGGTCTTAAAATATAAAAGAAATTTCAATTTTTAAACGTAATATTTATATGTAAGTATGTATCTACATAAATATTCTTTGTTTAGTCCATATATTTTGTTCTAAATGTTCGTTTTGTCCTTTATATTGAAAAATACCTCATACAAGTCCCACAGTTAATTATTCTATTACAATTAAAAGTTGATAAAAATCACATTAGGATCCTCAAAATATATTCTTAAAGATCTTTTCAATCAAGTCCATTATTAGCTAAAATCATTACTATTATTACTATATATGGCAAGTATTATTTGAGTAGCGTTCGAACGCCAGTCGATCTGAACGTATTTTTCAGCATTTTTCCTTGAAACCTTAGTTTTTCACCTAACTATAATAGAACATGTAGCCACACCCCCATGATTGAAACCAATTTCCTTTGAGCAAAAAACATTGATAGCTTTCAACCTTCTTGATTTCACCTTGAAGACTCATTGCTTCTCATGTTTCTGTATGTTTTGGTGAAACCTTTATTTGATTTTCCATCAACACAACAAACCCAACTTCTAAGCTTCAGAGTTCTTTAGGAGAAGGATATTGGTAGTCGGAGTTCCGGCGTTTAAAGGTGCAGAGCAATCTACTTGTAGGAAATTCTTCATTAAGGGTAATTTCTGTCTTTTTGATTGGATGGGGTGCTTGTAAGGGGTACAACCCTTTGGGGGGTTGCACCCCATCCCAAAGGGTGCCCTATTGGCACCCTTCCATGCCTATATAAGTAGGCTTGATATCCAAAACAAGATTTACAGAAAGATATCCGAATTTTGCTAAGGAAGAGACATTGTTTTCCTTTGTTTTTTGAGAGAGAATCCACCATTATTCCTAGTTCACACACTTGTTAAGGAGTGCTCCTTGTTAAACAGAAGATTCGAGTAATCCTGGGAGAACGTTGGCAAAACGAATCCGTAAAGCACCCGTGACGGAGCCAATAAGTTCTTAAGGACAGAGATCATCTCGACTTGGATTGTTTCTATAATCTCAATTTCCAGGTTTTGTCTTCAAGTTTTTCTGGTTTTAGGGTTTTGCATCTAGATCTACTTTTGGGAAGTTTGATCCGTTTGATTTGCATGATTATATTACTGTTGATGACACATATTTACTAACAATCTTAAGAACTTATTGCTTTAATGTTATTAAATAGTAATTCGCATGTTAGGGTTTGAATATTTTCTGGAAAATACGAACTGTGCATGAAAAACCCGTAGGGCGTTCGAACGCCCGACGCACGCGAAGGCTAAATATTTGAACTTTCGTTAGAACGTTCGAACGCGTCTTCAAACGCAACTCGAACGCAAGCCTTCTGCCTTAGAACGTTCGAACGCGTCCTAAACGCAATTCAAACAAACTCTCTGGAATCATTCCGTTCGAACGCGTTCACGAACGCTATACGAACGTGAACTCTCTGGAATCATTCCGTTCGAACGCGTTCACGAACGCTATACGAACGTGAACTCTCTGGAAACACTTCGTTCGAACGCGTTATCAAACGCTACTCGAACGTGAACTCTCTGGACACTCGTTCGAACGTTATCAACGCAACACGAACGCCACACACTGGACATCTCGTTCGAACGTAGATACGACGCGACACTAAGAGATAGTCCTGTAATTCTTTAAACTTACTTATAAATATTAACTTGGTAATTCATATACTGTTAATAACAAGCATACACATAGTGATAAAGTTGAAATTGTTTGATTGTTGCATAATTGGTTGAGAATTTAAAGTGTAATAATACACAAGTAATTCCATCCAATCTTGATTGAATTATATATCTACATTTATCGTTTACTATTTGAACAAGATCATTCGTTGATCGTTGTGCAATTTGTCTTTCGTAGACTAATTGACCCTGTTGATTTTCCAGTTACATATGGCTAGCGGAATATCACGGTACCGGTCTCTCATGGAGAAAAACCGGAGAAATTTGGTGGGGCAAATTTCAAACAATGGCAGAGTAAGATGCTGTTCTACCTGACAACTCTCCAGTTGGCAAAATTCCTCAAAGATCCTCCGGGTCCTGTGGAGGGTGAATCCGAGAAGGCCAAGGAAGAGCGAGAACAGACTTGGATGTCTGGAGACTTCTTATGCAAGAACTACCTTTTGGGTGGTCTTGACAATACCCTGTACAATGTGTACCAAGGCATGACTTCTGCGAAGATTCTCTGGGAATCTCTCGAGAAGAAGTATAAAACTGAAGATGCCGGACAAAAGAAATTTGTCGTGGGTAGGTTCCTGGACTACAAGATGGTAGATTCAAGGACGGTGATGTCTCAGTTGGGTGAACTGCAATTGATCATTCATGAAATACTGGATGAGGGGATGAAACTCTGTGAGATGTTTCAAGTTGCCGCCATAATTGAAAAGTTGCCTCCATCATGGAAGGACTTCAGGAGCTATCTGAAACACAAAAAGAAGCAGATGAGCCTTGAAGACCTCAGTGTTCGATTGAGAATCGAGGAGGACAACAGGATGTCCGAGAAGGCCAGCTACAAGACTCTGGAGTCTAAGGCCCACATCATTGAAGGTGCAAAGGGTAGCAAAAAGAGAAAGAACAGTGGAGCTGACTCTGGGAACAAGAAGTTCAAGGGAAAATGCTACAACTGTGGAAAGAGCGGTCATATGTCAAAGGACTGCAGGAACAAGAAGTCTCAGGACAAGGGCAAGAAAAAGAAATATGAGGCCCATGTTACTGAAGGCGAGCAGCTGACTGATGATATCTCAGAGATGGAACTATCAGCAGTGGTAACCGAAGCCAACATAGTTGGGAATCCGAGAGAATGGTGGGTAGACACTGGGGCTACTCGCCATATCTGTGCAGAAAGTAAGATGTTTTCCATGTACCAGAAGGTCGATGGCGGCGATCATCTGACAATGGGAAACTCGTCTACCTCTCAGGTGGTTGGACAAGGCACAGTTGTTCTGAAGATGACATCCGGAAAGGAGCTAACATTGAAGAATGTACTGCACGTTCCAGATATTCGGAAGAACTTAGTCTCAGGATCTCTTCTTAGTAAGGCTGGGTTTAAGCTTGTATTTGTTTCTGACAAGTTTGTAATGACTAAGAATGATATGTATGTAGGAAAAGGATACCTAACTGAGGGCCTTTTCAAGCTAAATGTAATGACTGTTAATCGTGCTATTAATAAAGCTAGTTCGTCTGCTTATATTATTGTGTCACAAAATGTATGGCATGGGAGGTTAGGACATGTTAATTATGATACCATGCGTAAATTAATTAACATGGACCTCATACCTAAATTTGCAATTGATAGCCAACATAAGTGTGAAGCATGTGTTGAAGCAAAAATACATAGAACATCATTTCATTCTATCGAACGCAGTTCTGAACCGCTAGAACTTGTACATACTGATGTATGTGACATGAATATTGTGCAAACAAGAGGCGGTAAAAAGTACTTTGTCACTTTTATCGATGACAGCACAAGATTCTGTTATGTGTACTTGTTGAGAAGCAAAGCAGAAGCTATTGAAAGCTTTGTACACTATAAGAGCGAAGTTGAAAATCAACTTGGCAAGAAAATCAAAAGAATCAGGAGTGATAGAGGTGGTGAATACGTTTCACCATTCGGTGAATATTGTTCTGTGCACGGAATTATTCACGAAACCACTGCTCCTTATTCTCCTCAACAGAACGGAATTGCGGAACGCAAAAACCGAACGTTGAAGGAAATGATGAACGCCATGTTGACAAGTTCGGGTTTACCCCAGAACTTGTGGGGGGAAGCCTTGCTTTCCGCAAACTACGTTCTGAACAAGCTTCCTCACAGAAGACTAGACAAGACACCATATGAATTGTGGAAAGGTTTCGTACCTTCCTACAAATACCTCAAAGTGTGGGGGTGTCTTGCCAAAGTAATGGTTCCTAAACCTAAGAAGGTTAGAATAGGACCCAAAACTGTTGACTGTATATTCATTGGATATGCTCACAACAGTAGTGCGTATCGATTCTTGGTGCACAAGTCGGAGATTCCTGACATCAATCCTAATATGATAATTGAGTCAAGGAATGCGATATTTTTTGAAGAGACGTTTCCTTGTAAGGAAAGACAAATAACTGGGTCTCTCAAAAGAACAGTTGATACTGTCAAGGACAGTGATCAAGTTGACCAAGAATCAGATCAACGTGTAAATGCTGAGACAATCGAGCCTAGACGTAGCAAAAGAGCTAGAACGTCTAAGTCGTTTGGTCCCGATTTTCTAACATACTTGTTAGAAAATGAGCCTCAAAGTTATAAAGAAGCTGTGACTTCTCCGGAGGCACCTCTTTGGAAAGAGGCTATTAACAGTGAGATTGATTCAATCCTACAGAACCATACTTGGGAGTTGGTTGATCTTCCGCCAGGTTGTAAGCCGCTGGGCTACAAATGGATATTCAAAAGGAAGATGAAAACGGATGGATCAATAGATAAGTATAAGGCAAGACTTGTCATAAAAGGTTATAGACAAAAGGAAGGCCTTGATTACTTTGACACCTATTCACCGGTGACTCGCATCACATCGATAAGAATGCTCATAGCCATAGCAGCTATATTTGGTCTTGAAATACATCAAATGGATGTAAAGACGCATTCTTGAATGGTGAATTGGATGAAGAAATTTACATGGAACAACCAGAAGGGTTTAGTGTTCCTGGACAAAACAGAAGGTGTGCAAACTTGTAAAATCCTTGTACGGATTAAAACAAGCACCGAAACAATGGCATGAGAAATTTGACAAAGAAATGTTGTCAAATGGGTTTAAAACCAATGAGTGTGATAAGTGTGTGTACACCAAATCAACTCAAAAAGGATATGTCATTGTGTGTCTCTATGTAGACGATATGCTGATAATTGGTAGTAATCATGAAATGATTAAGTTTACCAAAAACGTGTTATCCAGCAGATTTGATATGAAAGATATGGGGATAGCTGATGTGATCCTAGGAATAAAGATTTCTAGGACATCAGACGGATATATATTATCACAGACTCATTATATTGAGAAGATACTCGATAAATATATCAAAGGGGATCTAAACGTGGCTAGAACCCCTGTAGACCTAACTCTTCATTTATCAAAGAATACTGGTTCAAGCATATCGCAACTAGAGTATTCGAGAATCATCGGAAGTCTGATGTATCTCACGAATTGCACACGACCCGATATCGCTCAAGCTGTGAATCGGCTTAGCAGATATACGAGTAATCCAGGACACAACCACTGGAAAGCCATAGTAAGAGTTTTGAGGTATCTGAGAGAAACTTCAAAATATGGGCTACATTACGAGAGATATCCTGCTGTACTAGAGGGTTACAGCGATGCTAACTGGATATCTGATACGGTGGATTCCAAATCCACGAGTGGATTTGTTTTCACACTTGGTAATGCGGCCGTGTCATGGAAATCCTCGAGGCAAACATGTATTGCCCGGTCTACTATGGAATCAGAGTTCATAGCGTTAGACAAAACAGCGGAAGAAGCAGAATGGCTTAGAAACTTCCTGGAGGATATTCCTAGTTGGCCCAAACCGGTGCCAGCGATAAGCATACATTGTGACAGCCAATCGGCTATTGGGAGAGCCCAAAATACAATGTATAATGGTAAGTCTCGACACATACGTCGGAGACATAATACCATACGTCAACTGCTCTCAAGTGGCATAATAACGATCGATTATGTCAGGTCGAAGGAAAACCTAGCGGATCCACTAACTAAAGGTTTACCTCGAGAGCAAGTTGAGAAGTCATCGAGGGGAATGGGCTTGAAGCCTATAATCTAAGAATTGTCACTGTGGAAACCCAACCTAGTTGACTGGAGATCCCAAGATCTAGGTTCAAAAGGGACAACAGAAACTTTGTGCAATTCAAAACAAGCACTGAAGAGTTCGTACTCTTTCCCATTCCGATTATGACGCTGAGTGCTGTCTGTCATTGGTTAGGATAAGCTAAGGCTTTTAATGATCACTATATTAGGAGATGAGTCCTAATGGGGGTAAAGACAGATTACCTCTTCATAGCAGATCACCTATTTCAAGTAAGAAGTGAGGCCGCTTCCATGGGAACCTTTAAAGGCGGGTTACCCTAAAGTGCTTGATGAATCCAGGACCGTTGTTCAGGGCCAAAATGAACACAACCGTAGAACGGGAAAATGGTCGAATTAAAGCTGTGTGTTGGCAATTGTCTTGGTTTACACCAACGGCAGAACAGTTCAAGACTATGGGTCACTGGTTTGCCAAGTAAATCCGATTGTCACTCACTAGGAAAGGTTCAAGGCGAAAGCTACCTATTTCGATGCAGCTTTAGTTCATGGTAACTCTCTCAAATGTCTCCGTGGATATTTGAAGAATTGTGGGGGATTGTAGGAAATTCTTCATTAAGGGTATTTCTGTCTTTTGGATTGGATGGGGTGCTTGTAAGGGGTACAACCCTTTGGGGGGTTGCACCCCATCCCAAAGGGTGCCCTATTGGCACCCTTCCATGCCTATATAAGTAGGCTTGATATCCAAAACAAGATTTACAGAAAGATATCCGAATTTTGCTAAGGAAGAGACATTGTTTTCCTTTGTTTTTTGAGAGAGAATCCACCATTATTCCTAGTTCACACACTTGTTAAGGAGTGCTCCTTGAACAAGAAGATTCCGAGTAATCCTGGGAGAACGTTGGCAAAACGAATCCGTAAAGCACCCGTGACGGAGCCAATAAGTTCTTAAGGACAGAGATCATCTCGACTTGGATTGTTTCTATAATCTCAATTTCCAGGTTTTGTCTTCAAGTTTTTCTGGTTTTAGTTAGGGTTTGCAGCATCTAGATCTACTTTTGGGAAGTTTGATCCGTTTGATTTGCATGATTATATTACTGTTTGATGACACATATTTACTAACACTACTCAGATCCTTTATGAGTTCTGAGAAAACCTTGGATTACACCTTGAGGAGTTCCTTGAGTTCTTGCAGTCTATAGGTACTTGAGTCGGTGGAGTTGCCACCATGGTCTTGACCATCGCTGTAATTTTTCTCTACATAGTGGATTAGGTCTGGTATCCGCTATACCCTGATTGGCGTTTTTTTACTCGCACGAGTTTTCACTTCGTCACAAAATATTGTGTTGATTTTGTGGATGTTTATTTATTTTCTGCATTTTATATTTTGCATTGAATTATATTTTGTATTATAATTATGATTGGTTGATATTGTAGTTGCCTGTTAGAATTCCATATTATAAACAGTAATCAGACTTATCTTGATCATTGTGTTTATCCGCATAGGGTCAGATCTTAGGTTAATCACGATTTTCAATTGGTATCAGAGCCTGAACTCGATCCTTGACCCATTAGCTATGGAACGTAGTCAACCCTTAAATTGTCCGCCGTTTTTTAATGGCATAGAATATTTACATTGGAAGGTTCGCATGAGAGCGTTCCTTAAGTCCTTAGATGAGAGGGTCTGGATGACAGTAGAACACGGGTGGAAACCTCCCGTAGTTATAGTTGATGGGGTCTCTTCCCCTAAAGATAATTGACCTGGACCAATGACGAATTTGATGCTAGCAATATGAACATCAATGAAATTAATGCTATACATGTTGCTGTTTGTTATGCTGAATTTAGGAGAATCTCAATGTGTGAGATAGCCAAGGATGCTTGGGCCTGCAGACTGTGCATGATGGCACATTATCTGTAAAAAATAATAGACTCCAGGATCTTTCTACTAGGTTTGAGGTCGCCATAATGAAAGATGATGAGCCTTTGATGAGTTCTATGCTGAGATTAACGACATAGTTAACTCAAGTTTTAACCTAGGTGAGACTATTCTTACCAGTAGGATATTTAGGAAAATCCTTAGATCCTTGCCTGATAAGTTCCTACCCAAAATCACCGCCATCGAGGAAAACAATGACCTCAAGCAGCTTAATTTAGAAGACCTAATAGGAAAACTGCAAGTTTATGAGAAGAAACTTCCTGGGTATCAAAAGCCCAAGACTATAGCGATGAAGATCGCGAAGGAAGTTGTTCATGGTTCGTCTAGTGATAAGGATACCCTCACGGATCATGATTTGGCCTTATTTGCAAAGAAGTTTAGGAAATTTCTTAAGCTGAAGAAGAGTGGCCATAGTAGTGACAAAGATAGGGATGATAGGCCTAGAGAGAGTAGGCATAGAAGAAGTGAGTCTAGAAAGGATATGGGTAGTAGACCCTATAGTATCCAGTGCCATGAATGTGAAGGATATGTGCACATTAGATCTGAGTGTCCCACATACCTTAGGGATAAATGCAAGAAAGCCATGACAACCTCTCTTAGTGATTCAGAAGGTGACTATACTTCTGATGAGTCTCCTAAAGACAAGAGCAATTATATGGCCTTTATTGCTAGTGTGTCAGATGAGAGAGAGAATATTGTTAATGATGTTGATTCAGAAGTCTCTCTCAATGAGTCTGTAGATGAATATAGTCTTCAGGTAGCTTATGCTGAACTGTTTAATGAGAGTTTAGCTATTAAGAAGAGTAATATTGAGGTCAGTAAGAGGCTGAAGGAAGTAGAGCTAGAAAAGAATGAAGCTCAAGCCAAATTTGAGCTGAGCCTCTTGATGATTGATGACCTGGAGGAGAGGAATATAGGCCTAATTGATAGGGTCCAAATATTAGAAACTGAACTTAAAGATATTAGAACCCAATTGTCTTTATTTTCTAGTGGGAATAAAAAGGTGGACCGTATGTTAGGTATTGTTGAGCCTATTTTTTATAAGGCTTCATCATCTAAAGTTGTGTTTGTCCCTCCTAAACGTGACTTAGGCAAAAAACCTGTTGAGTGTAGTCATGTGATTCCTCCGTTTGTTCCTCGTCCTGTGACCTAACCTTGATCTAGAGGTGTTGTGGGTAAACTTTGCTCTCATCCAAGGTTTGTGCCTGTATGCCATCACTGTGGCAAGACAGGACACATTAGGCTTAAGTGCTTCATGTTGCACAAACGAAAGAAGATGCCTAAGAGTGTGTCTACTAGATTTGATTCTTCAAATCTAGTTTCTCAAGTTTCCGCACTAACAAAACAAACACAATTTCTTAGTGAGAAACTTGCTTTGTTGACTGGGAATACTCATGTGGAAGAGGTTCTTATAAAGGTTTGGGTGAGGAAGCGAGATGACTTCCCATATATTTCTGAATGTCTTGATCCTGACAGGCATGATGAGAGTGCACTACAGAGTAACTCTTCCTAGAAGTTGCATTTATTTTCCCATTGCATGTGTGTGTGTGTGTGTTTTATGTTTTTGCACGTTTATTTTCTTTTCACTGCATATGGGTGTGTGTTGTCTTGTTTTTGTTATTTGTCCCCTGGTATATAAGATGGAAACCCAGACATAATTTCATAGCCGATTCCGAATGGACGGTAGTATGATTTATACTCGGATACAACTCCACGTACCATTGGATATTGACAAGCCATGTGTGTCTTTACTTTTTTTTTGTGCGTGTTAAAACTGAAAAAAGAATATATAAATTGAAAAAAACCAAAAATAATTTCGGGGCTTGTTCAAACATGAAAACATGTGCATGTGATCTTGGTATGTATGATATATGGTTATGAATGTATAATATGATTTTGTTTTTCTTGATGCTCTATATGCATATTTGTGTGTGATAAAAACTCTTGGTATATCTTGTGCTTGCACCTCACATACACGTTTTTATCATGTCAAGGCTTGGTCGCATGTATGAGTTTTTGGACTATCAATCTAATTTCTTTCATACCTTGTTCACTAAATAGTGTGACCTTTGACTAGATGACATTGCTATCCCCTTTGTAAAAGCAAAAGGAATTTAAATTTTTTTTTTTTTTACATGAGACTAAAGTGCAAAAGAGCCAATAGGCCAAATTCAAAAGATAAGGACAAAAACCCTTCACTCGCAAGAGTTGTTATTTATGAGTTTATGATATTTATGGGGGAAATAACATAGCGTGCAACCAATGTTGCTTAATTTCAGGTTCTAGTGGTGCTGGGTTTGAACATTTATTTTCGTGGACTTGGTTTGTTAAGAGATGGATTTCTTTTGTTGTGTCCAGCTCATAAAATAAGGTCTTAAAGCCTTGATTCGTTGTGCACTTATTTTTCACGCAAGTGCTTGTTATGCTTTGGTGTTTATGTCATATGCATAAGTGTTGTATTTAGCCAAATTTAAAGTGATGCATATTATTTCCTGTCATAAACAGCTGAATACTGACTGGGTATCATTGTATTTGCTTGAAATGATGTTTCAGTCAGTTTTTGATAAAATTTTACCTCATTGTGTGCTTGTGTGTGCTCTTTGTCATTGCATACCATTTGTATTGCAAATTTATGAGTGTTTACTTCCTGTGTGATTTTAAGCTAACTGTGTGGGCTTGTTAGTGAGGGGGAGTAAGTTTTGTTTGCATATACTCTTGCATGAAATATCTCCGTTGTTTTTCCTGGTTCCTTCATCATTTGTCATTTCGTGACAAAAAAAGGGAGAGTAGACTAAGAGAGAGTAGTAGCGTAGGATATCTATTTGATATCTCTGTTTTAAGGAGAGTTATGATTAATGGG